>PVIR01016232.1:0-36895 GCA_004026965.1 Petromus typicus | reverse complement strand
AAAAAAAAAGGGAATATATGTTCTCATGATTGTGTGTGTGTGCAGAAATTAAGTATCAGACAATATTATGTGGTTGTTAGCCCAGGCTACTATGTATACAAATAGTATCAAGATACATTTGCTGTGTGTGCATGACATTTGTGTATGCAGACTGTGCGTGACACAATATGCACAAATGTGTATGTGCAGGACATGTGGACTGTGTGCAGTATGAGTATAGAAGCAGAGGGTATGTTTCTGGATGTGTGTCCAGGTAGTGAGTTTGTATTCACATGTCAGTAATGTTTGCATGATTGAGCAGAATTCACACATATGAAAGGCCCACATACATGGGTATATGTGCGTGTGTATGAGAATCACATAGACATGGCATAAAGAGCCAGAATGTGCTCCTGATACAGCATCTCAGGCCTAGCTGTGTGGTAGTCATCAGCACAGACTTAGAGGGTATATTTTGGAAGATTAATAGTAGCTTTGCTGCAAACTAAGTGTATAAACTCAGCCAAAGGACTTGACTTCTGGCTCAGTGTTGCAGTTTGCTAATGATGCAGGGCCTCTTTCAGAGCTGTTGCTAAGGTTAGGTGGGTTAGTTCTTGCTGCAGTGGGCAGGAGTCTATCAGTGAGCAGTCACTATCATCCAAAACCTGTCAGTATGTTGCTTTTCTGGCAAGGTGGACTTTGCAGCTATAGTTAAGAATCTTGTGATGATTATGCTGGGCTATGAGGATGGGCCTCAGATTATCACAAAAGTCCTCCAGGGGGAGGCAAGGGTGTCAGAGTCAAAGGAAATGTGAGAGCAGAGGCATAGATGGCAGGGATGGGGCCATGAACCAAGGAATAAGTGGCTTCTAGAAACTGGAAAAAGGAAAGAAGCAAATTCTCCTCTAGAACCTTCAAAAGGAATAAAGGAAAAACAAAAACCAGAAAGAATATAGTGCTAGATAAAAAAATGAAACATGCTTGTCCTCCCAGCACTCAGGAAGCTGAGGCAGGACGATCATCACTAGTTTGAGGCCAGCTAGGGGTACACAGTGAGTTCAATGGCAGCCTGGACTACACAGGCTCTCTGTCTCAAAAAAATAAATACAAGGGGACTGGGGATTTAGCCCAGTGCTTCTGGCACCTGCCTTGCAAGCAAGGGGAGCGCACAGCAACCTGCAAAACTGCTCTTGGCACTTAGGTGTCCGCTGCACGGGCCCCCTGGCTCCTTGAGACAGTCACCAATCCCAGTTCCTTGTATACCTCCACAGAATTGGTCTGCACAGTGGGTGTGTGGAATCTTTTTCTCTCTCGTGTGAACATTTCATTTTAAGTTACATTTCTAAAGATAATGTACATTGTTAGCAATAACATCACTTCCCTTGGAGTCAAGGATACATAGTAATCCACTGAATAGTTGTGTTATAAGTCACTTAACCAGGCGCTTAAAGATATTGCTCTTAGGCTGGCTCATGCCTAATGGCAGGGAGAGTTGCATATTTTCTCCCAATAAATGTAAATACTTGAGTCCAGTGGCTGAGGCATTAACAAGTGAGTGTAGAACACATTTTCTTTCAATTCTCCTAATACCATGTAAGAAGGTAAGGAAGGTTCAGTACCCTCCTTTTGTGGATGAGGTAAATGAGGCACATACTATGGTGTACAGCAATCTAGGCACCCCAGGATCTCTAACCTGAGATAGTCAGGTTAACTAACTCTCTACTTCTGACCTTCAAATAGAGCTGCAACAATTATTTTTGCATGTCACTTTTCATCTGCACAATTAAGTGGTTTATTTTTACATTGTAGTTCATTTCCAGTGAATCTTTAATAAATTTCTTTTTTAAAGAAAAGTTAGATAACTCACATGTAATCCCAGCACTTGAGAGGCAAGGAGGACTGCTACAAGTTTGAGGCTAATCTGGGCTACATGGTGAGTACAAGGCCAACCGGAACTACATAGCAAGACCCTGAATGTGGCTGTCCAGGGAAAGGACTCAGCCTCGCCCTTGTGGTGAACTCCAATACTCCAATAGTCCCACACTTAAAGAATCAGTAACAACAAACAACAAGGTCAGAACCTTGAGGAAAAAGGCTGAGCCCAGGCTCTACTCTTGCTACTCTGAGCAGCAGCAGCCAAAGGCCAGATACTACAGCAGCAGAAGTAGGAGCAGAAGAACCCATAACCAGAGTTCACCTGCACCTTGTATTTGGTAACAAGCTTTCAAACCATAAACCTAGCATACACAAAACAGGGGGTCCCACAATATTCCCTGTAGCTGAAGATTACATGGGACAGGGCAGACGTCCTTAATCCCAGTAAGTCCCAAGGCCAATAATCTTAGTGCAGTAATCCTTGTATTTTAAGATCTCACAAGGTGAGGCAGATGTCCGCAATGATCCCAGTAGTTGATCCTGAAGGGCAGCACAGACATCCTCAAATCCAAGGAAGTAAATCCCAGTAAGTTAGTCTTAAATCCGAGTAAGTTGAGTTGTCTGTGGTTCCCAACATAGTCTCAAAAAAATCAGACAACTGCTGAGCACAATTGCATGCACAATCTTAGGCTAGGAGGCTGAGGCAGAAGGATCTCATTAGTGCCACTGGCTCTCACTCTGTATCACAGCAGTCTCCAGAGCTGAGGAATCATGTCTTTTTCCATGCTGGATATGTACAATCAGTGGCAGAGTATGCCCTTAGCATGAGGCCCTGGGCTCAGTTCCCAGGAGAAATACGGAGGCTTTCAGCGGCTCCGAGCCCTTTCTCATGTTTCGTCCTCACTCTCCTCACCCCACTGTCTGGGCCCCAGTTAGACTTATGATAGAGCACTTGCGCACGGTGTCTGGTACAGAATATGTACTCAGTGAATGGGGATGCAGTCCGATTAAGCTGCATTATTACAGTGCTCAGGAGCTAGTGGCTGCATCAGGGAGGAGGGTGCCTGGCACAGGCTTCCAAGGAGCATGGGAGTGAGATGGGGGTCCTTCTCCTGTATGCTGCCTTGCTCAACAAAATGAACACTGACTCACTCGCAAAAGCTGCACTGGCAACACAGTCGCCGTTGGCCACAATTACGCTAAATAAACCAATTTAATTGGATTTAAAAATCAGTTCTCCACTCACATTTCCTGGTTTCCAAGTGCTCAGTAGCCATCAATAGCCAGGGCAGACACAAGCACCTGCACACCCCAGGAAATTCTGCTGCATGCGCTGCTACGGACTGTTCCCTCCACGGAGGAGAGGACTTCGGGCTGTCCCACCCTCTACCCCACGCCCAGAGCTAGCCCAGAGACGGTGCTCACAGCGGTGTTTCTGAATTAACCATCCAGGGATGAATGGAGGAATAAGCCGATCAATGGCGCACAGCGGCTCTGGCTGCGGCCCTCCCCGAGACTAGGCTGGAGGACCTGACACCAGAGGCCAGAGGCGGGCTGCACCCAGGGGAACCGCCACCCGCCCGCAGCTGAGGAAGCTTCTCCCCTGCTGCGGAGCCTCTGCTTCCCTCCTCGCGGCCTGGGGCGCCGCGTCGATAGGGCCAGCGGCCCGGACCTGGGGACCCAGGGCCAGCGCGGAGCCGCAGGACTGTTCCGGGGACGCGGACGGACAGCTGCGGTCTTCCAGGGCAGAAGCTGTCCGGCTGTGCCGCGCGGCCCGGGGAGTCCAGGGAGGAGGAAATGGCGGCGGAGCAGAGGCCAGGAGCGGCCGCGGGAGCAGGGCGGGGCGGCGCGGCGGGGCGCTGCCGGTGGGTGCGCGGCGGTGGCGGTGGCGCTGAAGCGCGCGGCTCCCCGGAGAGACGGCAGACACTTGGCGGAGATGTTACTCTGGAGTTGGAGACGATGATAAATATGATAATTTGTATAAAATCTGAATGGGTCTTGTTTTCAGGGAGACTGCCTCAGATGATGAATGGGCCCAGCTCTCAGATAGATGGCTGATAAAAAGTGTATTGGATTGTTGAGAGCTATTTTAATTCTCATTCTGTACCTGCACTGCCAGCCCGCACCGCCTGCCCCTGGTGCGGGCGGGCGGCGCCCAGGCCGGCCTCGGCGGCTCAGGAGGTTCCTGAAATGACTCTAATTACAGAGTTATTAATTTTAAGAGGAGGGTGAGCGGGGGGTTTATGATTATTAATCGAGCGCCGGAGCTTGTCGGGCGGGCAGGCCGGGCGGTAGCGAGCGGAGCACGGACCCTGCCGGCTCGGGCCGCGGGCTGCACTGCCAGCAGCGCTCCGGTCTGAACAGCCTGCCTCGGGCTGCCTGGCACAGCCCCGTCCCGGGCCTCCCCGCTGCTGCTGCCACCTCCTAGTCCACCGGAGCGCCTCAGAGAGCATGCACTGGCACGGAAGAGGATATGACCGCCAAGGGCATTGCGGCTCTGCTGTGCACTGGCCAGACGCTTCTGGGTCCCTGCTTCCCAACGCAGAAGTGACTGGCCGTCCTCTTCTCAGGAAATCTGAGAAGACATATTACATCTGAGATGTTTCAGGATGTACAAACCCCAGTGTACTCAACTTTTCCTTGGCAGGAAGAGTCGAGGGACCAGGGAGAGAGAATCCCCTATCTCACCCCGTGTCTGCTCTAGGTGATCTCTCCCCTCGCCCTGTCTTAGGGGAAGGTTTTCAAAGGCTGGGCTGCCACCTGCCCAGGAAGACTGGGAGACAGTCCCTAAGTGTTTTCAGCACTTGGGGGACTGATACCTGCTCAGGTACAGTGGTTGTTGCATAAAACTGAAACCATTTAGAAGAGACAGGTGTGTTTGGCTGGAAAATGGTTATGCTAGCAATAAAACGAAGGCTCAAGACAGAGTCCCAGTGGCCACCACACACTGAAGCCTGTCTCATTCTAAACTGGCTGCATTAAGGAAGTCCAGGAGGTCTCCACGTGCTTACTGCGACCTTCTTAAACTGCTGTTTTCTGGCAAAGGCACCTCGTGACCAAGGCCAGAAGAGAAAGATATCTCCCTGCCAAAGAAAGAAGAGCCTGGGGCAGCCCCAGGCTTCAGTGAGACTCATGCAGAGACACCATCAAAGCCCACACGTGGCCTCTGCGCTCCTCTGCTGCCTCCTGGGCATCAGAATCAGAACCCGAGGTCTTGTCCAGAAGCAGGCAACCCCCTTGGGGCTGCCAGGAGGCTGAGTGCAACAGAAAAGGGAATGGAGGGGAGCACCCCACACACCCTGAGACTGGGAAAGCCTGAGGGCACTCAGAAAGGAACCGGCCTGCCTCAAAAGTCATTCTCCTGCATAAAGAGCAGCTTATGGGGTGTGTGAGGAAAGCTGGAGCCTGCAGCTTCACAGTTGTGGCTGGCCAGGTCACAGCACCCCATTCTGAGTTCTCAGATTTGGGGTCTGAGCAGAGAGGAGGAAAGAGCCATGAGGTAGTGAAAGGGACTGATCCCAGGATCTGGCAAGGAGAGGGAAGAACTGGTTTTCACCCAACAGAAATTCTTAAAGTGTCCTTTGGGCCACAACCAGAATTTTTTTTTTTCCTCTCTGACTTTGAGGAACAGAAATTTCTAGCCTAGCTTATGCACATGATTGTAGGTCATAGATTTCACATATGATGCAGAGCCCGACCACCTTCTATTTATAGGTGATTCAGGAACAGTTACTAAACTTCTTTGTGTCTGTTTTCTCATCTGCAGAATGTAACTAAGAATAGTAGGTGATGAGTCAAGGAACTACTGAACACGGAGCCCTCAGGTTGTGAACATGCAGTTGTTATTATCACTAGCCTCGCCCTGGTAGGCACCAGACCTTGTCTCTGGACTGATGGCCTCTCCAGAGCATCTGTGTGTTACTGCTCTTGGTGCCTCTGTAACTGCATAGGACACAGTGCCCAACCAACCTATGGAGGAGTGTAGGGCGGGGTGGGGACACGAGCTAACATGGGCAAACATCCTTGTGTCAGGCTCTGTTAACTTATTAACCCACCCAACAACTCTGTGAGGCAGAAATTCATGTCCTCATTTTTACAGATGTGATCATTATGCACAGTGTATTCAAGGGATCCACCAGAGTTCTGGTGCTGCCTTCTCTGATGTCTTGGGAGGTGGGAAGAAAACTATTGCCGTAGTATAATATATGATTTTCCACCTCAATAACTTCTACAGGAGAGGGTCTGCAAAGGGAAAGGAGAGAAGCATACAAGGGAAGGACCAGAGCTGAGATTAAAGTTGCCCAGGAACCAGATCTAGTGGCAGAGGCCTTTAATCTGAGCACTTGAGAGGCAGACTCAGGAGGAGTGCCACAAGTTCAAGGCCAGCCTGGACTGCATAGCAAGACCCTGCCTCAACAAATAAATAAGTAAATAAAGTTACTCAGAAATCCAACGGAACCTTAACTCAGCATCTTGCCCCCACACATGTGTGCCCATGTGCACACGTACTGCCTGGCACCATCCTGCCCACCTCACATCTTCTCCGCTCTCCTGGACTGTTTTGCTTTCAGACTTTGCATTTTGTCTTGCTGAGCCGTTTCCCCACATACAGAGGGTGTGTGAGGGAGAGCTGCTGTCTCTCCCTTCAGTCCATATCTCCAGAAAGGTCTTTCCCCTCTGAATCCTTCCATCACACTATCCCATGGCCTAATTTGGGACGTCAAACTCCTTAGCGGAAGTCCCCCACCCCCATCTAGGCTCTGCCTACCTCTCGGCCCTATTGTTAGCCTTGCCCTACCCTAAAGCCCCCATACTGGCCAAGAGAACCCTCTTCAGTTTCCCAGCTAGACTGGCTGTTGCTCCGCCCCCGTGCCCTTCCTTCTGCCGGGGAGCATGTCCTCCATCTATGCTCTGCATTTGTTTCTATGACTTTGCAAGATCCCATCTCCTCCGACAAATGTTCCCTTACACTCCGTGTATTTCCTTGCATTCCAGTCACCCCTACTGTCCACGTCTTGAAACTCCAGCAGTTTCTCTTTTCCAACAGTTAAAGTTCTCCTTCAAATGCCCTCCAGTGTGGAGTTCATCTCTAACATCATAGTGTAGACCAAGACTTAGCCAGTACCCGCCTCTCTGATTCACCATGCCATGGGTCCCTCCCTACTCCCCTGGTGCGAAGAATTCCAGTTTGGCATCACTTCAGCCGTCTCTGCACAGAATGAGGAAGTGACTAAGCAGCCTGTCCTTCCTGGCCTCCCAACTTTCGACTTCCTTCCACTCTACTAGCTCCACGGCTGACCTGGTTGAGGGAGGTACAGGAACGAGGAGAAGTGGGTGGAACCTCACGACCCAGCAGTCCCAAAGCTTGGAAAATTTCCTCTGGGCCTGTCGCTTGTCTTTCCTGAGCTGAGGAAGCTTTCCTCCCCTTACTCTCCGCTCCCCGGGGGGCCTCAAGTATTCCGCCCCGCATCCTGGGGGCACCAAACCACAGAGGTCTGCCTTAAGACACGAGGCTGAAGAAGGGGTCAATGCTGCTGTCCATCCAGAGACCTGGGCAACGCTCCCTGACCCTTATTCCCTTTCGCCCTCCAGTCCTCATCTCCACTTTTCCAGTCCTCTTTTCTTTTCTGCATCTCCCCCTCCCCCCAGCTCCTTTCTCTTCCTTTCTTTCTTCGCCTCCCACTGCAGCCCGCGACTGTGCGAGGCTGCGAGCGGGTGGAGCGTGCGCGTCTTCTCGGGCGGCGGCCCAGGAAGTGCGCCCTCCGCTGGCGCCGGGCCGCGGAGCTGGCCTCGTCTTCCTTCCCACAGCTGCAGCTCCGAGCTCCCGGAGCCTGTTCAAGAGGGGGCCTGAACTGCCAGGGATGTTGGAGTCTGCCTGGACAACATCGGCTCCCTACAACAGGGCAGAAAATTCAGGCGCCCAATGCGCTCCCAAGAAAGAGCCGCGCGCCTTGTATCCACTGCATCCCCACCTCCCTGCCGGGGCCCAGAGCCCTGCCCCCGTGTAGCACCCCCCCACCCACACACCCAGCGGAAGCTTCCGAGCGCCTGGCTTCCCATCTTGGAGTCCAGGCCCGCGTGGGCCGCCCGCCGGGCTCCCGCGCCGCGGAGCTTTCCGACCGCCTCCCCGGCCTGCGGGGCCGCGCGGACGGCCGCCGCGGGGAGCGCTTTCCCCACCACTCCGCCTGGCGGGAGTTTGTGCAGATCGACCGCAGCAGTCCTCTTTGGGTTTTCTTTGATTTTCTTTCTTCCCCAGCCCCCTCCTCATACTCGCCTTCTTTGCTCTTTCTTTTCTAATTTCCCTTTCCCCTCTTCATGCCTTTTCTTTTCGTTCGCTTTTCTTCTGCTCTCTCCGCCTGTCTCTTTCGTTATTTCCTTCCTGTTTCAGCCTCCCTGGCTCAGCCCTCTCTCAGCTCCCTCCGGGCTTCCTTCCCGGCCTCTCTCCCCGCGAGGGCTCACCAGCCCCCCACTCATCCGCAGGCCCCGCGACTCCTCCTCGCCTCGCCCTCCCGCGGCCCCGTCTGGCGGGATCGGTCCGGCTCCCCCGCCGGCCGCCGCGGTGATTTATTCGCCTCACCCGGCTGAATCAGGTGCTGAACCGAGCCCTGGAACGAGGGAACAGATTTTCTCCCAGGAAGGGTTTTGTGAACTAAACGACGCTAATTACGGGGTGGGGGCCGTCCGCCGAGGGGAGGTGCGCGGAGCCAAGCGCTTCTGGCCGGGCCGGGCCGGGGCCTCCCCGCGCCCCTCGCCTGGCTCTCGCCCTTCCCTGGGAACTTTCCTGTCTGAGTTAACTATTAACCGCTGACGAGAGGCAATTTTCTTCGGAATTTCAGCGATTTCCTTTTAGCGGTGGAGGCAGATTAACATGCCAACGGCGATGCTCGGCCGGCGGGAGTCTGCTCGCCGGCGAGGATGCCTCTGTCTCTCCAAACTGTCCTGGGCACAGCGGAAAACTACCGCCCCGGCCCCCACTTCTGGTTGTGCAGGCAGGCGTGACCAAGCGGTGCCCGCCCGGTGCCCGGGGTGAAGGTGGAAAAAGCCGAGCTCTCCTGTCCGTTGCGTGTTGGAGAACCTCACGCGGGGTAGCCGAACCTCGAAGCAGCAGCCGGTACTTCCAGGCAAGCAGCTGGTCCCTGCTGGAAGCCTTGGAGCGGTCACTTGTGAGGCACAGGCGTAGTCCGGAAGCCCTTCAGGGCCTATAGAGTCCCCGCACCATTCCTTAGCCCTTCATGCTGCTAGTGCCAGCAGACAGCCCACACATGCATACACACTCAGCTCTGGCCTGGGACCGCTACAGATTTTGTCAAACTTGAGAGGCTGGGCTCAGAGTCCTAGATTTTGCTTCCTTTCTCACTCGGCCTGTTCTTGTTGAAGCGAAGAGGAGATTCATGCTTCCAGTTTCCAAAAGTGAGGGCCTCGCCTTGGTGGGACATTAGTCCTTGACCATTTGCCATGCAACGGACACTAGACGCGTTCCCTGATGAGAGGTGCTGGTACTTTCAGCAGTGAGATTTGCCAGCCAGGCTCTGGCCCCTTACTGCCCTGCAGCTGCCTGGCCTGGCCTTGCCACGGTGCCGGCACTGGACCCCGGCTGATGAGGGCACTGCTGGGTTTTACACCTGCCAGAGTTCAGAGCTTCCAGCCTGGAGCTCTCCTTTCCCACTGTCTTTCTAGCTGTCCCCCACCCCAGGTCTTGGGGTGCACAGGGTTCCCCTGCCCACCACAGTTTCCATCTCTGACAGGGCTGCCTCTGCTTCTCTCTCTCCCTCTGGTCTCTGTCTCTCTTGTTTGTTTCAACGCAAGGACACTGATTGCGCCGTATGAAGTTCTAACTGGTTTTGTGTCAGGAAGATCTTTCTCGCTGCTACCCAGCCTGCCGTGACGGATTAAACATCAACTAGTTAAATAAAAATTAATATCAACTGCCTCCTAACTTCTAATGTCATGTTGTTTATAACTAATGAACTGATTAGGGGATAAACACATCATGGAGACGTGTGGCTCTCCTGCCTGGGTTTCTCTGCAGCCCGGTGCCCACTCTCTGCCTGCTGCCCTGCCCAGGAGGGCTGGGCCGGGGGCAGGGTAGGCTGTGAGGGCTAAGAGCACCATGGGGCTGCCTACTTTGATCTTCTCCTTCTCCTTCTCTGTCTTCTCTCTTTCCCTTTTTGTACACTTTTTTCTCCTTCTTTCCCATTCTTTATCTCTCCTTCCCTTCCCTCTCTTCCCCATCCTTTGCTTCTCTGCCTCTATCCAAAAGACTGTCTGAAATCCACTGTCTCCCTCTCTCTCACCGCCTTCCCCTACTTTGCCAGTTTGGCCTCAGACATGTCAGAGTCTCTCTTCTCCCTTCCTCTGATCTCTCTCCGCCCCTTCCCTCTTCTTCTTCCTTTGCATATGCCAGAGCAGTGCAGTATTACCCATTTACTTGTGGAAAGCAGAAGGCTGAGGCCTCCCCCTCAAGGCTGCATAAAACACACAAACAGACACACCTTAACTACTAAGGGAGAAGAAAGAGCTAGAATAAGTGGAGCTGTGTTTCTGTTTCTCCTCTATTCAATCCAGAGGAGGAGTAACCACGTGGAAATGAGTTTTTTAAACTTTCATCTTTCTTCTCGTATTTCTTTCTTATATTCTTCTTAACAGTGAATATAAATTCAAGTGCTAAATTTAATCTCAGGAAAAGAAAACCTGCTCTGTGTCTCTCCTTGCAGGGCTTTGATTCCCTCACCACCCCTCCAGCCTGTCCTGACCTGAGCAGCTTCCACAAGGCCCTTTCCCTAAAGATACTTAAACCAAATCACTGTTGTCATCATGACAATAGCGCCGACAAAAGAGCATAATCACAGGCCTAGGCCCGGTGATTTTTCCCCCCTAAGAAGCCACAACGTTTAAACTTGGTTTGCCCTGGACCCTGAGGTCTGACAAGACAATAACAACAGAAAAAGCTTTTAAAACCAATTTAGCACACGGTAAAATGTAATTCTAATGAAGAATCAATAGACTGGCGGATCATTTTTCCTGGGACTCCTTGGAGAACCTGAGAGAGACTTTCAATCAATGGGGCAAGCAATAAGCAAAAGGGCCCAGGAGACAGTGTAGGACAGGGCTGAGGGCCAGGAGACAAAGGGAGGCCAAGCCTAAGGGCCAGGCTGTAGAAGACTAAGACACAGGTCTGGACCTTTGACAGTCTCAACCTGCAGCTCCCAAAGGAAGAGCTGCAACCCACAGCTTAGATGCCCCATTCTTCCTGTGCCCTGTAGTAGGCACACCCTGCTTAGCACAATGGCTTTGCGGCCCTACCCCAGGCCGAGGCCCTGGCACTGCCCTAAACTCCAGACTCAGGCCTTGTCTTCAGATGGTTGTGACCAGCTGGCTCACAAGCAATCAGGGGACCCTAAACTGAGTGTATGAGTCTCCTCTTCAAACACTGGCTCCTCAGTGGGTCCCTCCCTAGCGGTGTGTCTGGGACACTGAGTTCAGTTTCTGTCTTTGCTAATGTAGAAGCCAACACACTTGCACACCATGGCACTCATCTGTAATGCTAGCACTCTGGCAGGCTGGGGCAGGAGGATTCAAGACCAGCAGAAGCAATTTAGCAATTTAGTGACACCCAGTCTCAAAATTTAAAAAAAAATTTATCCAGGCATGGTGGAGGAGCAGACCTGTAATCTTACCACTCAGGAGGCAGGAGGCTGAGGTAGGACAATCACCAAGAGTTTGAAGCCAGCTTGAACTACACAGTGATATTCTGTCACAAAAAACAAAAAAAAAAAAAAAAACTTTTTTTTTTTTAAATTTAAAAAGGGAGAGGAGCTGGGGACATAGCTCAGTGTGAAGCTGAGTTCAACCCTAGTGTGTGGGCATCTAATGTAAATGTGGTCAGACCTCACATTCTGTCAACCATTTGTACACACATTATTTTCCAAGAAACTTGTGAGAAGGGCAAGAATCATTATCACTGTTTCAGAGAAGAGGAAAAAAACCCCAAAGAGTTGTGCTGTGGAGGTGACTCAGCGTCAAGCCTGCGTGCAGCTTGGTGTGGCTCCTGGGATGGACAGTCAGGCCAACCGTGTTCACCGCTGTGTGACTAGAGTTTCAGGTACATAGCTTGCTCCCCTATACCCCAAAAGGCTGCTCTTCACATGAAAAAAAGAAAAATAATTTTGCTTAAAGTTTCTGTGCATTTGGGTTGGAAAATCACTGAAAAAAAAAAAAAGAAAGCAAACCAAGTCTGATTTTTCAAATTTAAAATGTGGGTAAGTTGGGGCTGGGTGTAGCTCCGTGCTAGAAAGTTTGCCTAATATTTTTGAGGTCCTAGGTTCAATTCCCAGCTGAGGGAAAAACAGTTGATCAGATCATCATATCGCCAGGACTCCTCTTAAAAAAGAGAAAGTCCTATTCTTTTTTTTTGAGACAGGGTCTCACTCTGTAGTTCAGGCTGGTCCTGAGCTCAGCCTCAAACTCACATTACAGCAATCCTCCTGCCTCTGCTTCCCGAGTGCTGGGATTACAGCATGAGCCACCATGCCAGGCAATGTGATATATGGTACTGATTGCTGCTGGGTGTGAGTCTCCACGCCCAGTATTGTTTGTGGTTACCAGGATTGAACCCAGACCCTTGCACTTGCAAGACAGGCGCTGGAACCACTGAGCTGACTCCCGGCCAGAAAGTCCTATTCTTTTTCTTTCTTTCTTTCTTTCTTTTTGAGACAGGGTCTCAAACTGAGCAATTCTGCTGCCTTTGCCTCCACGCCCAGCATTGTGATATGTGGTAATGGGTATTGAACTCAGGACTTTATAAGGCAGACACCAGAACCACTGAGCTAAATCGCTTGCCCCAAAAGTCACATTCTGGTAGGAAGATTTAAAAACTTGTTGAGGAGCCCTGGCCCTGGACTTGTCTCTGGGCTTTGGTGCCCTGTGGCCTTCCACTGCCTGCAGCTGTGTAACCCTTCTGGAGGTGCTCTGTGCAGTGTCCCAGAGAGGACTTCCATTTCCGAGCGGACCTGGGCCCAGCCCTTCTGACACCCTGTCTTCCTGGGGCAGAGGAGCCCGTGTGCCTTCCTCCTCAGTAAAGCCCCCCACCCCCAGGCCTGTGCCTGTGCCTGTGGCTGGCAGCCTGGGTCTTTGCAGCATGTCCTGCCTGTCAGGGCGAGCAAGGTTGTGAGGGCAGGAGGCACAGGACAGCAGGTGTCAGCACAAAGTGAGCAAGGGAGAGAGGGGGCTCAAGGAGGTAGTGGGGAACATTAGTGGTCATGATGGCTCCGTATGCACACATGTGTGTAAGACTACGGCACAAGCATCACACGAGAAAAGTGAGGTCTGAGAGGTTTGAGAATTTGTGAGCAGGGTTTGAGAGGTGTGATTCCCCATTCAGAGGACCGATGTGGGACACAGGGTGCTGGGAGAGCGTGTGAGTCTGAGAGTTCCAGAGACCAGGTGGGGACAGGACAGTGCAGGAGACAGTGTCCCAGTGGGGGGGGGGGAGTAAGCAGAGAGACCAGCCCTTCTCCCTCTGCCCCTGGCCCTCATCGTCACTTCATGGGAGAGAAAGCCAGGACTGTCTCCTTCCACTGAGTTTTCAGAGGATTCAGAGTAGAACTCTGAGCAGGAGCAGCTCCCCCGCGACTGTCTCGGTGACAGGAGCCTCTGTGAGTCCTTTGAAGTGGACAGTGGGGGGGGGGGCCTGTGGCGATCTCTGTGAACTCCAAGACTGCGCGCGCCTGAGACCTGAAGGAGCTGGCTGGCTCTACAGCCTGTTCGTGTAAAGAAAGGGTAGTGGAGAAGGGAACGCACAAAGTTGGAGAGTACATGAGAACAAGGACGCCCCAGGCTGACTACACTGAGGGCAGCGCGCAACAACGGAGGAGGGGCGGGAGGGTGTGCCGCGTCCGACCGGGACTCAGCCTCCGCGCGCCTCGGCAGCCCAGCCAGAGAGGGATCGGCACGCCTGCGGCGGCTAGGACCTCGGTGCGTGTGCGCGCGCGAGTGCGGGGCGGGGAGCCCGGGGCGGGGAGCCCGGGGCGCTTCCGCGGGCGGCGGTGCCTCGCGCGGCCGGGTGTGCGAGCGAGCCAGCGCGGGCGCGAGCCAAGCGCACCATCGGGCGGCAGGCGGCCGGCCGCTCCGTGCCGTTCGGTTGCGGGTGGCTGCGCGCAGATCTCCGGGCAGCAGCGGCCCAGCCGAGACGCGCGGACGGGCCGCGGAGGAGCCGAGAAGCCAGACTCGGCGTGTGGCGGCGAGCGGAGCATGGACCGGCGAGCGGGCCGGGCAGGTAGGAGCGCAGGGTCTCGTCGACTCCGCCAACTAGGGCGTGGGGGCACCCGAGGCGGCGGGCCAGGCCAGGACGGGCTCGCCCCGGTTTCTGGCTTCTCGGTAGGCGACCGTGAAGGCTGGGCGTAGAGGCCCTGAGACCGCCGCTGGGGCCTCCGGGGCCTTCCCTAGCCAGGTCCGCCAAATCTTCTAATGAAAACTTTCCACCCGAAAACGTGAGCCTTGCTATTCCCGCTCCTCTTACAGAACTTGCCTTTTCTTTTTTGTTGGGTGTTTAGAGCTTGAACTTTCTACTTTCTCTCTCAGTGTATATTTTGCAAAACTTCCTCCAGGTGGAGAGGCTAGTTAGGTGGTGTGGAGAGGGCACTAGAGGCTCAACGTGTGTATTGACTGCTGGCACCGACGTAGGTCTGACCTGTGTGGGGAGAAGGCTGTGGACTGAAGTGGGAGGAGAGTCTGAGTCTGTCTCCAAGGGGCTACACTCTTTATGGGGGGGGCACACTGAGCTCCAGCTGCCCAGGGGTGTCCTGGTGTAGCGCCCAGAGGGGAAGACTAGCACCCAAGTTCAGCTGGGGACTGTAGGACAGGGGTCAGGTTTCCAGACTTTTCCAGATAGCTGCACAGAGGTCAGGGCCTAACTCTGGGTGCTCCGGCCTCACTCTTCACCTTCCCTAAACTCCTTTCTCCCCTCAGCTCAGGTTCCAGCTCTTTCAGCTGCTGGCTCAGGTCCACCTCCACCACTACCCTCTAATTTCTTAGCTCAGTCCCCATTCGCCTCCCAAGACTTGGGTCCACAGGGGACCTGGGCCCCCCCAGGACCCTCAGCTGTGGCCTCCATGGCTTTTAGGGCTCTGGGCAGACCCGTGCACCAGAGATTTAAGTAGGGAGATCAATAGCAAACAGTTGTAATGATCTAATTAATTATGGCAAAATTAAAAGCGAGTACAAAATCAATCTCTGATGGTGTTGAAGATGGAATTCAATTGAGTCCATCTGTGCACCCCCAACAGTATGCGTATGCAGCCCCAGGATAGGCCTAATAAGGGCTGAGCTTTCCTGGGAACCTCTTCCTTCCTTCCTTGAAATGTATTTTGCCTCCTGCCCCACCCCTTTCTGATTCCTTTGCTCTTGCCCCAACACTCCTAGGTTTCCTTTCCCCACCCCTGGCAGGCAGTTCCCTCGGCTTCTATGCCTGAGGTTCTCGGACTGAGTCCCAGCAGCCCCCAGCAGCCTGTACAAGCTCCCTCCTCAGGGCCTCAGAAGGGGGAGGCAAAGTGAGGGGGTCACCCTGTGTCTTTCACCCCAAAATACTTGACTTACTTCTGAAAGGATCAGGACCCTTGCTGCATATGCAGGGGCGCTTGGCACAGCAGCTGGGGGACAGGCTGTGAACCACACACCCTCCTTCCCCAGAGCCAGGCTCAAGCTCCAGGCGGGCCCAGTGTGGGCAAGGATGAAGAGGGGGAGAGACCCTACCACTGGGAGAGCTGGTCAAAAGAACTGAACAACCGAAGTGTCTGTCCCAGCTCTCTTCCACCGCTCTCTCCTGCTTCCCTGCCCTCACATTTCCCAGAGCCACAACTGCCTGGAGCACAATTTCCTGGAATCCTGCATCTCCCTGTGGCCTCTGGGGCCTTTCTGGTTTATCCAGACAGCTCCAAATGACAGTAACAGGTGCGTGAGCAAGTGCAACGGCAAGTGTAGCCGCTGCAACCGCTGCAACCGGGTTTGCAGACAATGCGGGTTTACTCATTCTGGCTGAGCCATTCCTGAGCAGCGAAAAGGCAGAGGAAGGGGGAAGCGACAGGTCAACTGCGGTCTTCAGCTGGCCGGCAGTTTATACTTCAGAAACAGAAAATAAGGTTTTATTTATGACTCTCTTCTGTCTCCGCTGGCCTCTGCCGAGGCTCCCTGGCCTCTGGTCACTGACGCCCCACCTCTTCCTCTCACTACCTAGTAACCCTCCTTGGCTCACACTGACTCCTAGGTTTCTCTCTATCCTTGGAATCCTTTCTTTTCCCAAATCAGCCAATGTCCTCGGAGCCTGGGGGAGACAGAGCCTGCGCCTCCTAGCCCTCCTCTGCCAGGCCTGCTCACCCCATTATTAATTGCTGTGTTGACCTGCAGGATTGATTGGTGGCCCTACTGGAGGAGACTAGGGAGGCCTTGGCCTCACAGCAGACTCGGAAGGGGGCAGAAGGAGGAGGGGAGGTGCTGGGCCTGCCCTGAGCTGTCTCAGCCCCGCCTAGAGCACAACTGTCTGCCCCAGTGCCCTGGGTCGCACGCACGCACGCACGCACACACACACACACACACACGCGCGTGTGCACACACACGCACTTCGCCCTCCAAGAAAACACATCAGGAATTCCCCTAACTGATTTGGGGATAGGAGGGGTCTTCTCCCTCTCCAAGTTCAGTGCATTTGTTAGTAGTGGGTCTAGACCCCCTGGGATCTAGACTAAGCAGGGTGAACTTCTGGTCCAGACTCTTTTTCCTGAGATTGACTCAGCACTGTTTGTTTTGTAGGAACAGTGAAAGAAACTTAGGAGGTAGTTGTGAGGCAGGAAACCCTTAAAGTCTCAAGTTACTTTCTGAAGAGACCTGTACTGGCTACCGGATCTTGGCTCAGGCCTTTGTTCCAAATTCAGGTTCATAGGCTGCTCTGGTCTACAAGGGGCCGGTGGAGGATTGCGTAGGACAGGCCCGAGTAGGGTCTCCCCCTCACTCAGCCACCCGAACAGTCGCCTGAGTGCTCAGGCAGGCACATGAGTGCACACACGTGGCCTGGCTGTAGAAACTCCTGCAAGGGCCGCCTTGTCCCACTGAGGCCACAGGACAGCAGGCCAGAATCCCCAGGGTTCTGCTCCTGGCAGCATATCAAACCCGGGCTGGTCTCCTAAGAGGCCCTGTCTTGGACTTCCCGGCCTTGGCCAGCCCCTATTGTCTGATTCCCTTCTCCCCTAAGCTTTGTCTCTGACCACCTGGTAGCTTGTACCTGACTGCATGTCCCTGACTTTTGGCCTCCTCTGTCTGGCGTGTCTCCCCTACCTTACCCGGTACAGGCTCTGGCGAGCTGTCCACCCGCTCCTCACACCCACAGCTACCGCAGAGGAGGAAGAGCAGCGGTGGGCAGGCGGGCGGGCGCACTGTGGATAGATCCGAGATCACAGCTTTGGTGATAGATCCGAGATCACAGATTTGGCACCTCCAGGGAAACTCACCCCGGGCCTCCCACTCCTCTTCAGCTATTCCTTGCTGCTGCCACGCCGCTCACCCTGGCCACCACACAGCCAGCCCTCAGTCCCCTGCGCGCCAGCTGTGGCCTCGGTGATCTCCTTGCTCCTCTCCATCTGGAGTTGGTTCCCTCTCAGCCGGCAGGCTGTGGCCTGGCTGAGAGGAGGGTTAATCATTTCTTCCCCTGCGACGCTCAACTCCACCCTGCTCTCTCTGAGGCTTAGGGAGAGCAGGGAGCAGGTGTCGGATGAGACATTGGCTTTCCCAAACGCGCTCCTTCAGGCCTTGCAAAGAGTCTTCCAGTGCCCTGGAACGCCCACCTTCTCCCTCCCTGCCTCTGCTCCGGGTTGGTTTCACTGCCTCGCCCTCACTCTGGCTCTGACAAGCTGCCTGCAAGTCCTGGACCACTCTTTTGGGAACTGGGCCGGACAGGATTCCCTTCCCCCCAAGTCTCTGTCACTGGACCAGCTCCTCCCCGCGCTCTGATAGACTGGCTGGTGGGGACCACCCAAGGCCCCAGTTAACCTGGGGCTGTGTATGTGTTTGGGGGTGTGAGGAATTTAACTGAGCCCATAGCAAAGAGCCAGTCGGGGAGGGATGGAGCTGTGAGGAAAACACAGACAGTGAGGTATGGTGGAAGCAGGCAACCAGGGAAGGTGCTGCCAGCTCCCTCCAGGAAGGCATTGGATGAAGGACACCACCTGCCCCTTTCTCCCCAAGCTCTCAGTCCCCTCCCTTTCCTCATGGAAAGTCATGAGCTCGGAAACCTGGGCAATTATTTTGTAAACTGCAAAATGTTTGTTTTCCCAAACTGCCAATTGGATAGTTCCATGGAGTAAACAAGACAAATATAGTAAAGCCCATTTTACAGGTGAGAAAACTGAGGCCTAAGAAACAAAGGAGCTATGAAAGTAGTGACCACTTCTTGTGGCCCCTAAGCTGTGCAGAAGCCCATGAGGTGAAGGGGGACAGGCAGTGTCCAGGTCTGGGTGAGGAGCGCCAGGGTCTCCTTGCCCTGCCCCTTGTCGGGACCCTCTTTTTCCGCCCTAAGGACTTTGAAGACTGATTTCTCTTGGCTTGCTTATTTCTTCAGCCTCTAGCAGACACTTGGCTGACCCATGCCAAGAAGAGGCCGCTTTGGTGGCCAAGTGACGGGCATTGTCTTAGCCCCTCAGCGGGGCCACAAAGGGATGGGCAGGTTGCAAAGACTTCTTGTGCTTTCGGGAAGAGGGGCCAACAGGATAAAGGCCCAGCCCTGCACTCTGCCCGGCAGAGCAGCAGACCTAGGTGCTGAAGAGGCTGGAGTCAGGTCCCCGGGCTTTGCGCGGGTGCCTAAATATTGGGAACAAAAGCCGGAAGAGGAGAGGGAGAGCAGGAGGAGGGAGGGAATAAGAGAGACAGGCGAGGAAGCAGAAATTAGGGGGTCTTAGATAAAAAAAAAGAAAGTAGCTTTAGGGGGAATGTGCTATGGAGTGTGAAATTGCAGCCCGTGGTGCTCCATATTGTACCAGAAGCTCTTCCAAAAAAAAAAAAAAGCCATCCTCCAACGTGACCAGAGGGCTAGGCAGGGGGAGGGGTGGGTGCAAAAGGGGACGGGAGGAAAAAGGGCCCAGCCAGAGGCTGGGATCGCGGGCTGTCTGGGACCTTCGCCCAGAGAGTGCACCTGCAGTGCAGGGCGAGTGGGCTGTGGTCCACCCTGGAGTTGCGGAGGAACTTTTTTCTTTCTTTTTGGTGATAGTAACTTCAAAAACAGAATAATGCAGAAACGGAGATGGGCTATGAAGCAGCTGCTCTGCTCTACCCTAGTCTCTTCCCTCTGTTTCTGCTTCTTTCCCTTCGGACTCGTACCCCCCCCATTCTAAACAGCCACCCCCACCTTAATGCGTTTAATTTGGTCCTCGCTGTGGGGAGCATTTCCTGGGGAGATACATTTAATTTCAGAATTTCTAATCCCCTTTCTCAGAGCCAGGCTCTGCTCCCCTTGCTAATCCCAGGAGGTGGCAGGTTGAAAGCGGGGGCCCGGGCCACAAAAAGGGGGTGCATCTGGGGTGCTCCACAGGGCCCTGCAGCCCAGCTGCCCTTCCAGACTGCTAGAGCTTGGTGCCTGAGCCAGGATCAGAACCTTGCAGGCTGAAGAGAGGTGGCCACATCTTTGCCTTCCCTGGCTGGAGCAGAGAGCGCTGGGCCAGCGAGGAGCAAAAGGGAAATTAGCAAAAAAGTGGCAAAAGGAGGGAGCACAAGCCAGGCCGAGGACAGGTCTACACAACCCTCTGCTTCTGCAGGCTGCCGGAAATGTGCTGAGTCCTGCGGTTGGGAGTCACAGCTGGCATTACATTGCCGAGGGGAGCTTATCTCAGACCAACTGGACACTCACACTCAGGCATCACAAGCGTGGCCCAGCCCAGCCAGCCGTCCGAGAGGGAGGAGGCGAGAATGGGGGCCTTCAGGCTCCAGGCTGGCAGGGAAGGGCGCAGCGAAGGTGAGGGAGCGAGAGCCACAAGGAAGATTTATTGGGCAGATCAGATGCACAGAGGCGGCTAATGAAGCAAATCCCGAGATGGGTATCAGAGCAACTCCCCAAAAGTTTATTTGCCTTTAAATTTCCGCAGGGAGGCGGGAACCTTGTTTGAAGTGTAAATGCCCCTGGGTTAGGGGTGGAAGGGCGGCTCTGAAAACACTAGAGAGAAAAGGTTCATTTAGGGGCAGACGGGAAAAGCAACCAACCCTGACAGGTCGGAGCCAGGGTTGTGTTTGGGGTTGGGTTGTTTTCTTTCTCTCTCTTTTCTTTTTTCTTCCCTTTCCCCCCTTTACTAAACTCCATAGAAGAAAAGGAAGACCAGGAAAGGGAGAGTCAAAGCGAGACGCCAGGGAGTGGGGAGTAACCTGCAGCCCACCCAGCCCTTCCTCCCGGAACCCTGAGAGAAGCACAGCTGGGTTAGCAGGGCTCCAGCTTACGGAGAGCTTTGCACTCTGCAGCCCCACAGGCCCGAAGGGCTGGCCCTGCCACTGCTGCGGGGTGACTGGGAGACTGGCTGTCCTGGAAGGGTCTTCACTGCTGAGTGGTGCATGAGAAAAGTAGGTGTGTGAGCACTTGGGCACACTGTGCACTACGTCAGTCCTCTCAGGAAACGTAAAAGGTACCTCTGGGCCAGTTTGTGAAAATGCCTGTTGTCCAAGTACACACACTGTAGTATGTGTGCTGCAGGGATGTGTCTGTTGAGTTCTAGAAAACTCTGTGTGTGTGTGTGTGTGTGTGTGTGTGTGTGTGTGTGTGTGTGTGTGTGTGAAGGGGAGATTTCACCTGGCTTATTCCTCCAATAGCTCAGACTCCACTTACAATGTCGCCAGCGCAAGGAGACTGGGAACAACAGCTCCCTCCCTCCCCCAGTGGCAAGCTCCTCTCAAATAAGGACCCTACTGCAGTGCTCCTACCTGAGGTTCTGGGTTAAGTACCTTCCCTGAGGAAGCCCTAGGCTGCGCCAGTTGATACCACCTGAGAGTCCCATCTTTGAGGCCTGGGAGCGGTTCCCCTTACGCTGCAGAACTCCTCCTTATTCCCTCCCTACCTGAAGTTAGAGCGTGTTGTGGGGGGTTGTGAGAGCAAAGCAAACCCGGGAGCGCCCTCTGCAGGCCTTGAGAGGAAGCAATTGACCTTCCGTAGGATCCAGCACCTTCAACCTCCATCCCGGGAGGATCTGCTCCAGAGCCCCGGGCAGCAGAGGCAGCGGCACGCGCGCGGTGGGATGGGGGCAGCCGGGGAGTTGTTTTTTTTCTTTCCATGTTACCTTGAGGGCAACTTAGGAGTATCGGGCTCCAGGAGGTCCAGGTGTGAGAGTTAATGCCCTGGACACAGTGGACCCAGCTCCCTAGGCAGTGAAGTCTCGGAACCCTGGAAGGCTGAGCCTAGCTAGACACCTACCCCAGGAGGAAGGGTGCCTGAAAACGGGGTTCGAGACGCCCCGTAGAAGTCAGCTGAATCCGGCTGAGTCAGGCAGCCATGTCCCCATCCTAACTACTGCCCAGGGTCCAGCGTAGGGGTCAGGACCACAAGTCCGCGGCCTTACCCCGCGCTGCCAGGACTGCTGACAAGGGCCGGAGGAACCCAAGCTGGCTTCCCGAAGCGCAGCCCAGCGCGGGCTTTGCCCATCCGCCCTTTCGCAGACCAGGGAGGGAGGAGGGAGTGAAGGAGGGAGAGAGAGTTAAAACATCAGCTGAAGTGCCAAGATGATTTATGAGACGAGGGGAAATATTTCATAAAGATCTCCCGGATATTCTGTACTTAACCAGTTAGGAGACAAAGGGCTTCTGCGGTACGTATGCGAGCGGACCCAGCGAAGGCTGCGGAGACTGGGCTCGCGGCTCGGCTAGGAGTGGGGCCTGGCCGGCGTGCGGCGCCGCCTGCGCCCGCTCCGGCCGCAGAGCCAGCAGCGGGTGGCGCTCAGCGCGCTCGGGGTACCTCTTCTTCCCAGCCGGGAGAGCCAGCCTCGGTCTCCCGCAGCCGCCGTCACAGCCAGCCGCTCCGCGCGGACCGCCTTCCCTGCTCCCTCCCGCCAGAGTCCCGGAGCCAGGTCCCGGGGCTCTAACTGCCGGCTGTCTGGTCCCACCGAGGCAGGTGGGTCTTCTCTGGAGTCTCCAGATCTTTTCTAGAGCAGGCCGCCCACCGCCCAGACCTGGGTGGCGGTGGGGCCACGGGCGGTCCTGCTCTCAAGTGCGCGCGGGACGGAGGACACAACCTGCCTGGCGTTTTGGCCGGGATGAGGACTAGGGTGCGTGGATGGGAAGGCATCTCAGGCGGAGAGCCGAGAAGAGAGCCTGGGAGTGAGGGACTGAGCGCTGAGGTAGATTAGGGCAGCCGGCGCCGACTGGCCGGCCGCTGGCTCCTGCGGTCCCGGGGAGGCGCGGAAGGCGCGCGGCCGGACCGCCGGCCAGGCTTCCGCGCGCCGCTGGGCCTCAGGTCGCTGCCGGAATATTCATTAGTCTGGCCGCCCTTTATCCTTATCTAACGTTTATCTCATCGGCGAGTTTCGTCTCTCAGCGTAGTTTTAATCCCGGCTCCAGCCCTCCTCCTGCCCGCGCCTCCCGCCCGCCCCCGCCCGCACCCCCCCGCCCGGCACCGGAGTGACAGGCGCGGGGCCCTCCTCGCCGAGCTCGGGGCTCGGCGCTGGCGAATCACAGAGTGGTGGAATCTATTGCCTTTGTCTGACAAGTCATCCATCTCCCGGCGCGGGGAGGGGGCTCTGGAGGGGCTTTGCAGCTTTTAGAGAGACACACGCCGGGAGCCGCGGCTCCAGTCTCCGGCCGAGGCTTCACACACCCGCAGCCCACCTGCAGCCAGCCCCGCGCAGCCGGCGCGCGAGGCTCCTTCCCGCCCTCTGGCCCGCGCCGCGCTGCCCTTCTCGGGGGCGGGGGTCGGCCGGGCTCCTTCTGCGGCCGTCCGCCTGACGACCCGGGGACTGATACTTCTCCAACTTCGCTAACTCGGCGCACTCGGAGTGGCTGCGCTCCCCTCAGCTTCCTCAGGCCGCCCCCGCTTCGCGCCCTCTCCGACCGGCGCCTCTCGGATCACAGGGTGCTGGGGTCACTACGCGAGCCGCCTCCCCGCTGGCTGCAGTCTGTGCCCAGCCGCCACTCGAGCCATGCGCTCCCCGTGCCCCGCGGCCCGGCCCATCGCCTCGGGCCCACACTGCTGACGGCCCGGCCCCGCGCCCCGACGGTGGGAAGTTGCGGCCGCTGCGGCTGGAGAGCAGGGTGGGCCGGGAGAGTCGGGAAAGGAGCGCAGCGCGGCGCCCCCGCCCCCGTGCGCCCCGCAGCAGCCGGGCACCCGCTCACCCTCCTTCCCCCGCCGTCCCTCCCTTCTCTCCTCAAGTCCTGAAGTTGAGTTTGCGAGGCGACACGGCGGCGGCGGCCGCGCTGCTCCCGCTCCTCTGTCTCCCCATGGATATGCACTGCAAAGCAGATCCCTTCTCGGCGATGCACCGTGAGTACCGCGCCCGGCTCCTGTCCCGTGTCTGCCCCGCTGAGACCCAGAGCGGCCCGGCCCGAGCGCAGGTTCTGTCCTGGAGGCCACGCTGGCTTCTTTGGTCCCTCCTCTCCTCTGACTCTTCCCCTGCCAGGCATTTCCAATGCCTCCTGTCTCCATGCTCGTCACTGTGCTTTCCTACCTTCCTGTGCCGGCCATCTACCTTTGCTGTATCCACCCGCTCCTTCCTAGGCCATGGAGTCCACAGTCTGGGCCCTGCTAGCCACCCACCCCGCCAGTCTCTTGCCCTAGGCTGGAAGACTATTTGGCAGATCTTTTTCTGGATGTTCAGTTATGTCCACCTCTCCTCTCCTCCCCACTCCTGTCCTCTCTTGTCCTGTCCTGTCCTATCCTCCCTCCCCACAGCTCACCTTTCTCAAACTTAAGTTGTAGGTGTCCAGGAGGATACTCAGCCTGGGCAACTTCAGGGTGAGGACAGCCAGGCACACGAGCACGCAGAAGAGGGGCCCCTGTGCCCCTGGGCTCTCAGCATCTCTTTGCCCTTCCAGCCTGGTCAAGGCTTCTTGTGGGCTACTTTGAAATCTTTCCTCACTTTTCTTTCCCACCTCCATCTCCCTTCCTCTCCCTTTGGCAGGATGTAGTGGTCCTCTTTCCCTGACTCTGCCTCATGAGACTCACTAAAAACAAAGAGGGGTTGTGAGAAGAAGTCCAGGAGGGGTGTGCTCCGTGCTGCCCCAAAGAGAGGCGGCTCCCGCCCACAGGCTCCTTGCCTCCTCCTGGTCCTGCTGGGGACGGGCTGCAGCACCCTGGCCAGGGGGTCAGCAAAGAGCTGAAGAATGAGAGGGAAAGAACAAAAGAAAGGCAAATGCCAACACTGAGGCGCAAGGAGAGAAAGCTAAACAAGGGAAGAGAAATCAAAGACAAAATTGAAAGGCATTTACAGAAAAGAGAGGGAGAGAGAGAAAGGAAACAGGAAAGGAGGAAATTATTTTAATAAAATTTGAATTGATCTCATTCATGTTAGTTAATTCTTTAGCTTGGAAAGCTATGTATGAGATTTTTCAGCAGAAGCTTAAAAAGACAAATATGATTAAAATAGAAACCCCTTCCCATCTGTAGATTAATAATTAAGGATTATTTTGTAACTTTTCAGAAGGAAACTTTTTAGACCTGGCTTGGATCTGTCCTTAGAACAAGAGCACAAGAAGGGAGAAGCTGTGTGTTTGTGCATATATTTAGCGGGGGGGGGGGGGCGGCAGGGAGACTACTTTAAAAACTACCATAAACGTTTCCTTCGCTAACAATGAGCACAGGAAGCCCCGTCCAGACTTTGGGCCGCCGCAGGTCTCGGGAGCCTTGCAGAGAAGCCTCCCTCCCGCTCAGCGGGAGCGGAAAGGGCCTCGCGGTCCTTAAGCAGTGGCCCTCTTCGCAGCCGGTACCGCTCCGCGCTCCTGCGGACTGCGCGGGGTTGCCGATTCCAGGCGTCTACCGGGAGCCACTGCGGAAACCAGGAGGCGAGCGAGGCCTCACGTAGGGTCTAGGAGGGCGTACAGCTGCAGCCGCTCGAGAGCTAGCTGCCGCAGCGCGGGCAGACGCCGGAGCCAGGGACACAGTCAGGCCTGACTGCTTGGCCGGCGACCGGGCCTGGAACTCCTAGATCAGGCCGAAGGGCCGGGCCCAGAGCCCGGGAAGGCTGAATTATTCATCTTTAATCTGCCCACAGCTGCCGCCTTTTCGTCCCGGTAACGCGAGTTCTCCCGGGGCCTAAATTATTGATGGTCGTGCTTGGGAGGGAGAGGAAGAGCGAAGAGGGGGCTACCGATGGGGAGATTTGAATGGGGTAAATGAGAGGTCGCGGGTTCCCCAGAAGCCAACTCCAATGCCCTCCCAGTGTTTCGCCCAAGCTCGCTCCTGTCGCTCAGAAGGGGCTGGGAAGGAAATGAAGGCATGAGATGTCCCGCTTTCTCCGAAACTCAGGCCGGCAGGGCAGGGGCTGCCGGTTGCTGCCTCTGGCCTGATTCTGGCGCCGTCCGGCTGCCAGAAGTCTGCGGTTGGACCGCGTTACGGGCGGAGGCAGGCTGGTGGCTCAGAGTGCAGAATTCCCAGGTTGCTGTAAGCCAGGGAATAGGGCACAAGCCGCTCGACTGGGCACCGGTGCCGCCTCTGCTGTAAGGCTAGGAGCTCGCTGGCCCAGGAGCAGATGCCCAATGCTCCGTTTTCCGGGTGGCTGCTGAGGTCTGAGGACCCGAACTGCCCTGGGCTGCTGCAGAGGTTGCCTCCCAAGCCGGGAGAACCGGGCGGACCGCGTCCAAGTGGGCACAGCAGGCGAACTGAGCATGCCGCAGCGCTCGGTTCGCTGCTTCGGGAGCCGCGCGGCTGACGCTTCCTCGGCGTCTGCTTCGGGCTCACCGAGAGCGATCCAGATCCCAGCGCGCTCTCTTCCGCTTCTGCCTCCCTGCTCGGCTTACCACCCACTTTAGACACTAGGGAGGTGAGAGGGAGATACGGCTCCCGAATATCTAAAGATAGGAAATACGAAGGAAAGAAAAACTGATAAAAAACCAAATCGAACAAGCAAAACCACGGAGGGCAGTGTGATAGTGACCAAAACTAAACACAAAGGGAGAGGTGTGAAGCCAAGGGAGTCCGTGACTCAACCGCCTGTGCGGGGCTCGGCTGATCACCTCCGGCGGGCGGCCAGGAGCCTCCAGCCACCAGCTTCCCAACGCTGCATCCCCAAACTGCGCCTCACCTGCAGCCAGCAGCCCGCACCCTATGTTGCCGGCTCCTGTGCCAGCCTCCCGCTTCTCTCTCCTGCATTCGTTCCCACTGGCATTAATTCTCCATTGCTGTTTTTCTCCCTTTCCCGTCTGTTTTCCCCAGGTTTCTCCATTCGTACCTCACCTCCTTCCTGCCTGGTTGTGAGCGTCTTGCTTGAGTTCTTTCCTAGCCCTCTGCCTGCATTTGTACAGCCTCTCTAGCTGCCGGTTCCAGTCCCTAGTCCTTGAGCACTGATGGCTGCCACCACTGCCGCCAGTTCAGGGGTGTGCCCCTGGGCCCTAGCTGCGCCCTTTGCACCACCTGGCTTCTGACCCTGACTAATGGCTGGTCCCTGCTGTGTGTGGGGTGCCGTCTTTTTCTTGTCTCTCCCCAGCAGGGCACGGGGGTGTGAACCAGCTCGGGGGGGTGTTTGTGAACGGCCGGCCCCTGCCCGACGTGGTGAGGCAGCGCATCGTGGAGCTGGCCCACCAGGGTGTGCGGCCCTGCGACATCTCCAGGCAGCTGCGGGTCAGCCACGGCTGTGTCAGCAAAATCCTGGGCAGGTGAGGGCTGGAACCGCGGAGAGACAGCTGTCTCCTTCCTCGCCTGAGGACTTGGCTGAAAGTTGAGGTGCTGGGTGGGGGAGAGGTGAATGCTCCAGCTCCAGGGGTCCAGCCAGCTTCTGTGTTGGGGAAGGGTACTCAGTTGGAGGCAGGAGGAGCAGGGTCACCGTGGAGCCCGCCCTGCCTCAGAGCCCTTGAGGGGAGGCAGCCCAGCTCCTAGCATCAGAAGGGAGAAGACTGTCTTTCCAGGGAGTTGCAAGTAACCTGGTGGTGGTTAGAGGGTGGGGTGTGAAAGCAGCCTCCAAGAGAAGAGGCAGACTGGGCAGGCAGAAGGGCTGGTTCCCACAGGGGCCCTGCACACCGGGAGAAGGGCCCGAGGTGATGTTCCTGCCCCAGGCTTTCCCTCCGGGGGTTCGTGTTCTGATGGCCACTGTGCACCCAGCCCCTGGTGTGGCTGTCTCTCCCCTGCGTCCTCCTCCGTGTTCCCCACCTGATCTAAGTTCCCTCTGGAAGTCTGCTCAGCAGCAATGAATGGGCCATTTCCCCTCGAACTGCTGCTCCAGGCAGGCAGGTGGGAGAGCGGCTCAGCGGCTTTGAAGCCTGCAGCCCCCCCACCCTAGCGCCTCCATCACCTGCTTCCTGCTGACCGCCGGCCTCCCGGGCTCCCGGCGCAGGTACTACGAGACTGGCAGCATCAAACCTGGTGTGATCGGTGGCTCGAAGCCCAAGGTGGCAACGCCCAAAGTGGTGGACAAGATTGCTGAATATAAGCGACAGAATCCGACAATGTTCGCCTGGGAGATCCGAGACCGGCTTCTGGCCGAGGGCATCTGTGACAACGACACGGTGCCCAGCGTCTCCTCCATCAACAGGTGAGCCGGCTCCTGGGCCCAGTCAGTGGACTCGGCTCCTGGCTGCTACGTGGGGTCCCTGGGCCTAGCCTCTGCCCTCTGTCCAGCTCCCAGCCTCAAGCACCTTGACAGCAGAGGGCACCCACAAGACAGGCAGACAGACAGACAGGACTGTCTCTAGTTTAGAGCTGGGTATTCCCTGCCAGGCTTTTTCCCGCTGGCATCCTGGAAATGAATCCAAGTGTTTGTGGTAATTAAGACTCCAAGATTACATGCCTCAGGATCTAGAGACAGTCACGACCCGAGTGAAGCTTTTAAAATGACCACTGTCTATTCATAGCCTCCAAACAGACCTCCCTCTCTAAAGGCATATGCCTGTCCCTGGGGGCCACTCCCAAGAAGCTTGCTCCCAGGATCCCAGGTCTTCCTAGCCAGCTCCAAACAAATTTCCAGCCTAGAAACACTGGCGTCCAGGCCTGTGGAGCAAATGCCAACCACCGGCCAGCAATTGGCAGGGAATGGAGGAGCTAGACAAGGAGAGGGGTGCCAGGCAGGGAGGGAGAACTGAGCCTGAGAGTGAATTTTGTGGGATGCTCTCACACACATAAGGTGCCAATCTTGAGAATGAAGTCTTTGTATTGGTGACAGGTTCAAGCATGTGGGCGACACAGACCAGAGTAGCTGGATGTTCAGACATGTCCCAGAGGACTGTACTGTGCCCTGTGGAGCCCACGGAAACCCTCCGTGCATGTACACCCTGACCACATGCCAACATGCTTCTATGGGGTGGCTGCGGAGCACCAAGCAGCGGGTGAACCCAGGAACCCAGGCTGGCTTCATAACTGCAGACTTATGTGACCCGACAGCTGAACACAGAAACCCGGTGCAAGTCCCAGAAGCAAGCCCCCATTTTAAAGTACTCCCCCATGAGAAAGGGGCTGAGCTTCATACCATTATTCTTTGCACTCTTCATAGGCTTATTATTATCAAGACAACCACTAATTCAAATGGTACTTTTTTTCTGAAACTGGCATCACCTATAACAGGGATTTTTTTTTAATATTTTGCAAATGATATGGAATTATCCCAAATCATGCTGAAAACAGCAGGTGGAATTAGCTGATAGACTGTACCTTGGCTAAAGAAGATTCCCTCTGCCACACTTGTGCTGTAACGTACTGCGAGGCGACCCCAGAAATTATCCCAGTGTGTGCCATCTGTATTAAAATGGTTATTCAGTTATGAAGAGGGTAACATAATACTGATCAGCTAATTATACACCCTCAGAAACTCTCCAGCTTCCTGGGTCTGGCTCAGCCAGGTATTGAAAGCATGTCAGTTTGACATTCAGACACCTTCCAAAGGAGCTGGAGAAAGATTCTGGTTGGGGAGAGGAATAAGTGCTTTGTATGTAAAGTTGGGACAGACGTGGCAGTTAGGAAGGGAAAATGGGAAAATGCGTTGCTTTGTGAGACCTTCTGACCATGCCTCTTGCCTGGCTGCCGATCCTGGCCTTGGGTTGGAGCTGTGGAGGAGGACACCGGGCCAGGAGTGGCCTGGCTGAGGGGCAGCGTGCAGAACCAAGTGGTGCTGTTCTGGAGAACTTTAGGGAAAGACGCTCTTTGCTGGTGGTGGAATTTGCCATCCTCTGGAAGAACCCAAGCCCTGTGTAGTTAGGGTGACCTGTTCCCGAAAGGCATGGAGAGAGGAGCCCTGGGCGGGTGTGGGGGGCCTGCTAGCTCCCCACACACACCCCTCACTGACTTGATGTTTTCGAAGCTGACTTAAAAACAAATGTGGTAATGTTTCATCCTGAAAAGCCTCAGAGAGCAGGAAACAGATGGTCTTGGGATAAGCAGTAGAGATCCCGAGTGCACCCATCAGGACCAGGAGAAAGGAGCTAAGTGACTGCTCAGGGAATGGGCATGGGGGAAAGAACAGCCTCATGACAGCTCTGACAGGTCAGCCCAGCACCGGGCCCTGTTATCTGCAGGTCAGAGGCCTCCTGTGGATGTGGAGAAGCTGCCCTCTGGAGGCAGACATTGCTGGATTTGGAGAGGGTCTGCATGGCCCTCTTGGTCAGCGGCACAGTCATGCTATTCTCAATGCTGCTCTGGGCAGAGCTACCCAAGGCTCATCTTCAGGAAAACTTTTGGGGGCTTCCAAGAGGGGTACTGGGATGTCTCTGGCATCCCACCCTCAGTGTCCTTCCTGCGGGCGCTCTGTTCTGGAGGGAAAGGTTTATTTGGGACGTGTTGTTTCCTCTCATGCCTGTTTAACCTAGGCTGGCATAACACTTAGGTCCGGAATTTGGTTCTCACTCAGTTTTGAAAGTTCTACTAGAGATTTGCCTCTATGCAGTGTATCGGGAATCGGGGACTCCTAAATTTGAACTTCACGGCTCTCGAGTCTTCTAGGCATTGAGTCCTAACACTTACAAGTCTGGATGGCAAGAGCCTGCACTGGCAAGAGAAGAAGTCCACACATGCTCACCCACCTGAGCCAAAGGTTTTCATCTTCTCTTCCTCAAAACAGATGCTGTCACTGCACTTGAAATATGCTATTAGGGCTATAAACTAAATTGCTTTTCATGCTTTAAAAATGGTTTTGGCACTCTCTGCTCCTGTCGTGATAAAGGCTTAGCTGGCCAAACTGCACTCTCATTAGCCAACCCTCCTCCTAGTAGAACTGCCTCTCTGGGCCAAGGGAGCAGGTCAGGAAGCCTCTCCACACCCAGAGTTGATGCCCAAGATCCTGAGAACTGATTGTGTTGCTTAGCACATAGAATTTATCTGCGTCCTTCCCAGTACTGAGTTGCTGATCCCTGAGCATGGAATGCCAGCTTCTCAGCTCTGACACTGCTGCTGTGAAGGGCAGGTGTTTATAAATAGGCGTCTCCGGACTGAACTTGGTGTGGGAATGGTGTGGGGAGTTGTGCTGCCAAAAGGGGGACAGGTCAGCAAGTTATGCTGCTCAAAATGCAGGAATGGTTTTCCTGAGTACATGCAAAATCTTCTGTTTGGCTATTGCTCTGGACAGGAAGTGTAGTTCCTTTGAGAAAGCAACGCAAACTCCTGAAAAGTCGAAGGTTTCCGGAGGTCCCTGGAGGATGCCCTTGGGAAGAGCGGACAGGCAGTACAGGGCTCGCTTTCTGATTTTGTGAGCCCACACCATGCTCTCCACCCTTAGCTGCTCACTGTGCACTGTCCACGTCTTCTCCCTTAGCCTGTGTGGGACACGTTCCCCCTCGCTGTGGTGATAGCGACTTAAGGAGGTGAGGTCTGGAATGGGTGGTGGTCTGGGGTTAGTCACCTTTCCAAGCAAGCTGAGAGCTCCGCATTCGCCGCGGGAATACTGAGCCCTGTTCTGATGAGTGTCTCCTTCTTTTGTGACCTCGAGTTTTGGGATGTTGCCTGATTTGACTATTGGACCTGGCTTGGCAAGAGGTAGCAATGAGCAGTGGTGTTACCTGCCACGTCTCTGTATCTAGGTAGCTGCTTGGTCTCAGGCCCAGAGCCAAGGCGAGCTGATGAGTTAGGCAAGTGACTCTACGCACAGACGAGACCCTCGGAGCTGGCCTGAGCAGATTTGAGCCTTGAACAACAGTTTCTCCTCAGCTGTTTCTTCCCGGCACCCGTGCACACCTTTCTGCAATCAGGGCTCCTTCTGCTAGGCTCACCTATCCTAGGAGCAGGCACCACCGTGATCTTATTTTTATTTATTTATTTATTTTTTGCATGAGCTGGGACACTGTCCTGAAAAGGCATTTCTGTTTCCTCAGTTGTTTTAGCGTGGGCTTCTTGGCCAGCGGTCACACTGGTCTGACTGTCCTTGCCGGCTGGCTCATCATGTCCAGACCACACACGGGCTTGCAGGTCAGGGCAGTGGCTGGTGGCTTGGAGTTCCTGACTAGCTGGTGGCTTTTGAGAAGAGGCAGACAGAATGGTGGTTCCTAACCAGAGTTCCGCGTGTTTTTGAGGGTGCTGCAAAGAAGAAAAGGGAGGGAGAAACCCTAAATAAATAGTGTCCCAAGTGTTTGGAGAACTCAATAAAACAATCGCATTAAATATGAAGAGGCATAAATCTTATGTTGGCACAGGTAACCTACTCAATTTCTTTTATTATTGCTCAAGCTGCCTCCATTTATTTCCGTCCATGGCCCCGGCAAAGGAGCCTACGTGGAGGGTGGTCCCCAATGCAATCCTATACCCTGAGAGGCAACAATCAGCCCTTACAGCCAGGGATTTCGATGGGAGCCTGGGAAGGGCCCATCTGTCTGCATGAAAACCAATCAATAACTCGGTAACCAGAGCCCTTGTCACTGGGAAATGGACAACACAACAGTTCAATAGAGGGCCACAAGGGGAACTGGCCAAGTGCGGATGGGGCGAGGCAGGAGTGGCCCCTGGAGGAGGGAAACAAGGGTGACTGGGAAAGGGAGCCTGGGAGGCTGTGAGCACCGCGGGGAGTGCAGTGGCTTCCTGTGCCACGGGCACAGGTGCAGGGCTGTGGCACAGAGCAGACCCAGGGAATAAGAGGTGAGGCCGGAACTCGGAGTGGTGAGAACAGGTGTCTCAGAGCGCCTTTGCCGATGGTGCGGTGCTTGTGAGATGATGCTAACACAGACATGACAGGATGTGCTCGCGGGCTGGGCTTTACAGTCTCAAGTCACAGCAGCAACGGTGGTAGCTAATGCAGACCAACTACACACACCAAGAGCTGAAGGGTGCTCCCTCAAAGCCCACATGGACTGAGAGTCGTGCTTCCTAGTCTTCTAGTAGGACTGTCAAAGGAACTCCTAATATATACAGCTCATCCTCCCCCTGCAGAAGCTGTGGTATCCTTTTCTGCACTTCCTGAAAGACAGTATGATGGAAAGATAGCTTGTGTTTTGAGAGCGGGTGGAGCTGAAACTCAGGAGAGGTTTCTACTCAAGTTTGTGATGGGGAAGGAAAGTAGTGCCCCAGGCTCGCCCCGGTGTCTGCCAAGGCAGAGATGGCAATGCTGTGTGGCCACAGGACCATGACTCAAATGCCTTTGAGTCTTGGCAGAGGACACGTGACTAGGAGTGAGAGGACAGGTCCAGCCTACAGGCAGTAATCCAGAAAGATGATTTTTAACAACTGTGACAGAGCATCATAAGTTGAGCCCAGTGTAAGAAAGCAAGATAACATGACCTTGTCTCAAAATACAAAAAAGACTGGAGATGTAGCCCAGTGTGAAGGCCCCAGTTAAGTCCCCAGTTCTGCCAACAAAACAAAAACTGTAGCTTTGGACCTGGTTCTGCCTGGCCAGTGGTTGGCAGCTCCTGATCTGTGTGACTTAGCACAGTGATCTCTGTGTTAGGCCAGAACGACCTTAGACTCAATGCCTGAGCCCCATAGGAGCAGGAGCAGGAGGAGTATAACTCCCTCCTGCATGGGCAGAGTTAGCAGTTTAGGGTAAAGACTGCAAGAAGGAGGAAGGTGAGGGGCTGAGAAGTGAGAGGAGACAAGGTTGCTGGGGACTAAACATGTGCAGGGTGAGGAGCATGCAGTTACAGAGCTTACAAAAGTGGATTGGGTCCCACTTACATGAGCCAAGGCTTTTAGGACTCTGCAAGATCTTGGAAGGGGTTGGAAGGAGCCAGGGCTGCAGGCAGCTAGAGTACAGGCTGAAGGGCTGGCAAAAGAAGAAAACGACAGACCCACTGGAGAGGAGGAAGATGGACGCACTTCTCAGAGAGGAGTGGAGGGAGAGAAGTGGCACTCGGGGCCCAGTCGCAGTCACACACCGTGCAGCACACACTGCAGCTGTGGCACCGCACCTCTGTGTGCTGCAGCGTGTGTCAGTGATGGTGGGCTGTGGCAGCGTGGGTGCTGCAGGCTGGGCCCTGGCAGGCCTGAGGACAGAGCAGCCAAGAGGCCAAAAGGAAGGCAGGATGGCCTTTGTTTCTAGGTGGCCAAACCACAGCTGCTCTACCTGGAGCTTTGGCCACTGTGCTCCGGACCCCTGGCTCTCAGTCGAGCTCATGACCCAGGAACAAGGAAGCCAGAGGACACGACAGGCAGTGCCCAGTAGGGTGTGAGGTGTGGTAGCAGGTTAGTGAGGCCATACTCACCTGGAAGGCGTGAAATTGGAGGGGAAGCTGAGAAGGACTGGAAGAGAAGGCAGGGATCAGAGAGGCTGCAGAATTCAGTCTAGTGCAGATATGCACCCCAACCTTGGTGCTTCCTCCGGGCCCCACTGCTGGCTGCTTGGCCCACGTCTGACAGAGGTGGAGGAGACTGGGTGGGGACCAGAGCCATGCGCGCAGTGCAAGCTCTGGGCTCATGGAGATGATGATGGAGGGACCTCGTCTCACCTCCTTTCTTGCTAGCTTCCATCCAACTTCTGGCCCTGTCTTGGTATGTGGTCTGACAGAAGCTGGCGGTGCGACATGTGTGTCATGGGAGGTTTATGTGGCTCTGAGTTGAAAGTGTGAGCTGGGACATCCAGTTCAGCCTGGCTTGCAGGCCCAGGAAGCTGTCTGATGTCCTGGTGTCCCAGGGGGTGCTCAGGAGTCAGGCTATTAAACCAGGCCCTGGCAGAAGGGACTCAAGCTGAAGGGATTGTGTGGCTGTTGACCAGAGCCCTGCCACCCTGAAGAGGGCATGTTGCAGGAGTGGGTAGTGACCGTTACCCAGAGGACCACAGACGCAGCTATGGGTCAACAGTAAGGTCCAGCCCATCTCCACCGAGGGTCCCAGGGCAGTCAGTCTGTGGGGCACACACATGTTTGGGGGGTGAACACAACCGTGTGCATATGCTCCGTAGGAGGTCAGTGTGTCAAGATGTGCATGATGGCCAGAGCGGTGGGAGTGTATGAACAACACTAAGAGAACCAGCAGTGAACTCTTTGTGTGTGTTTACCTGTGTCAGAGAAGTGAGCTCGTGTTTGGATGGGGTCAGAGAGCAGCACAGTGATCTTCTGTTACCTGCAAGGTGGACATTGCCAGTCCTTTCCCTTTTTCCTCCCTCTTTCTCCTCCTCCTCCTCCTCAGTCAGATTAGCTGGGTGAGGACAGGCGACCAATCTCGGCTGACTTGAGTTAAAGAGTGACGAGAATGTGATAAGACAGGGAAAGTCACACTTCCTCTAGGGACTCCTGAGGTTTCATGTTCCCTGCTCCTGTAAGGGCGGCAGCCTTCCGACCGGGACTGTTGGCCTGTAGAAGAGCTGAAGGGATGCAGGCACGCTGGAGTTAGGGTTTGAAAGCCTTCCAGCCTTACTGCAGGGCTAAGCTCTCAGTCCCCAGGCCAGGTCCAGCTTCTCCGGGGCACTGTGCTTCCTCACCCTGTGCCCTGCCTTCCCACCCAGCACAGGCCCTCTGCCTCCTCCCCACCCTCACTTCTCTTTGGTGGACCCTCAGCCCCAGTAAACTGTTGACCTCAAGGAGACAGTGGACAATCACATAGACTCCTTAGAAGACAACCTCCCAGCATGGGTACAAAGTTGAGAAAAATTCATTTCATGGCCAGTGGCTGCTTAGAAAAGGTGATTCCAACATCCCAACGTGATAAATGTTAACTGAGCATTAATCGCATTAAAGAGGGCCCTATAAACTTTTCATTTCTAATTAAATTCATCCAGTGATGCTGCCCAAGCGAGTACTCTGGGCCTTTGTTTATGTGGAAAATTAAAATGCAAATACAATGGGATTTATTTCTTGGAGCAGCATGATGGGCTGGTCCTGGCTACTGGTCTCCAGGCTTGGCAGGTCAGATAACTGCTTCTCTTAGGTGTTGTCCCCTGGTGAAGATAGAGTCCAGAGCTTAAGGTCAAGTAGAGTTAGGGATGTGGAGAAGGTGTGGAAAGAATGACAGAAAGAGGAAAGGCAATAGATGGCTCAGGATTCAGGGCTGCAGTGTCTTCTCTACTCCCGAAACATAATGAGCACAACTTTGGGGACTAGACCCTCAACACTTTGCATGTGGAAAGTACCACAAGCTTTCTGTGCAGCTCTGAGATGAAGGTGTGTAAGGAAGAAAGAATGGAGTAAATACCATTTCAGGCGTAGGTGAGGCCTCTCCTAGGACTGAGAGAGGCCCCTGGTCTAGATTTGCCTCCAGCAGTTTGAGGGCCTGCTGTTGTCCACACTGGGCTTGACTAGGCTCATCCTGCCAGTGCCAAGCGGTTCTGACACGGGGCAGTGGAGCGTAGAAGCACAAGCTGGGGAGGACGTCGTGCACGCACGCCCGCACACGTAGGGAGAGCTGGTTGCTCATAAGAAGAAACAAGTGTACCTCGAAAGGAGTCCTTAGTGCCACAGTCCCTGTGATAAAAGTGATAACCCTAAATGCTGCTAAGTGGAACGATCTAAAGTCCATATTTACTAAAACATAAATTAAGTTGAGGGGAGAGAAAGCCCGGGTAAGAAAAATCATTTGGGTGTATTAGTCAGAGACACTGAAGGATAGCTGTGCTGCTTTACAAGTGAGGGAGTAGTAAATAGTATTAAAACAGAAGATGTGGAGGTAGGAGAGATGAGAAAAGGCAGACTGCTAAATCTCAAGTAGGTATGTGGACAAAGTCACAAGTCAGACTGACACCCAGATTTTCAGGATCTGCACCCTGGACCAGCAGTGGGTAAAGAGAGCCAGGCCCTAGGCACCAGAGCACATCCGTGGAGAGAATTTGGGCTTGTTACACTGACTGTGGGCAGACTGCTCACTGTGCTGAACCTGGAGTTGATTATCAGCCCCGCCGTGCATGGATCAGATTGGTCTGGTTCTGTAGACAGCCGAGGATGCAGCCATAAGAGGCTTTTAAAGGTCTTTAAGCACATGAGTCTCTTGTGAGTGGAAATCCACATTTTAATGCATCTCCAAGGTGGCAACTCCTTCCCAGAGCACCACTTGCCTGACTGATTTTGCAAATAGCTGCTACCCCTATCCTCTTTACTCTGTTTTATTCTGGGTTATTCTTTTCCTCTTTAGTGTTCATTTGTGTGTCTTGGAAATGCATGATCACTTGCTGACAAACAGGTTAATGATAGTGGCAGCTCCCAAACATCTGGATGGAAACCAAAAACTTTAAGTCAGTCATCTCTAAAACTTGTCTATATGATGCCAAAAGTCTGGAGATGTAGAAACATCCACCTAATTCATTGGATTTCTCCCTTTTCTTTTCTTTTTTTTTTTTAGGTTTTTTTTTTTTTTTTTTTTGAGACAGGGTCTCGCTTTGTGGTTCAGGCTGGCCCTCAGCTCAGCCTCAAACTCACATCACAGCAATCCTCCTGCCTCTGCCTCCCGAGTGCTGGGATTACAGGCGTGAGCCACCACGCCCGGCACTGTGGTATGTGGTACTGGTTGCTGCTGGGTGTGAGTCTCCACACCCAGTATTGTTATGTGGTTACC
>PVIR01016231.1:10128-37099 GCA_004026965.1 Petromus typicus | reverse complement strand
GAATCAAGTATGTGGGGAGAGTGGTTTAAAATGTGGAAGAACATGAGTAGGTAGGTTTCCAAATAGAGAGAAAGAGGGAAATGTGAATGGATAGACCAAGGTATAGAAGTGAAAAAGAAGATCAAGAGTATAGAATGAGATTAGTCACCTGTGATATGGGAGTAAGGATTGATGAGAAGTAAAGATCGATATAAATCTCAGAGGAGAAAAGTTGAAGAATTTAATGCCTCCTGGAATATGCCTGTGCAAATTGAAGGCAAATTCTCTGAAAGTGAGGATAAAAATCAATACATCATTTTCCCTGTAATGTCAGGGGATGCTAGAAGTGAAATTGAGACTGCTGTTAGTGATTAAAGTTTGGAATATTGTGAGGAATAAAAAAGGAAGTCAACATGGCTAATCACAGCATAGCAAAGCAATATAAAAGATCCACCAGAATTTTGAATCACAACCTTACAATTAAATGAAGACAGAACAGTTTTCTAGCTAATAATCCAAGGATTGGGGTGGAGTTAAGTGGATGGGTGTTTAATACAGTTATGAAGGTTGGCAGATTAGATGCAAGACAAGGAAGGATTATTTAGAAATGGTAGGATGTGAACCATTATTTTAGCATTCCAACTACAAGAGTAGTTTTAAAGGTTCAACTTGCTCTTCATAATCAATACTTTCACTATAGTACGCTATCTGGCAGTAAGCTACTTTTTTACATATGAAAAATAGTATCGATTTTCTTTTAAAAGTACTAGTTTAGGGGTTCATATGAAATACTCAAATAGGGAACACAGTGCATAGGAGACTGAATACCATAGTTATGGTATCCTTCGTTTAAACCCTACTATGTAACTTACTGGTGCCAAGACTTTGAATAATGCAATTATTTTCTTTATTCTTCAGTTTCTTCATCTTGCATTTGAAAAGGAAAATTAAAATATTCTTTCTTATGCAGTCTTTGTAATGACTAAAGGGTACATACAAAGTTTGTTTTTTTTAAAAATCTCAATGCTTAGCATAATTTATCCACAAATGTTAATTTTGTGTTAGTTCACTGTTCCCACAGTAAAGATCTCTGACAAATCCCCATCAAAGTCCTTTCACACATTGCAAAGTGTAAATTCTCTCACTCATAGTTGGCTGTGTTTAAGCTCTAGGTCAGTTCAGGCTTGGAAGAAAGTTCAGGTATGTTCCTCTTGCCTCGCGAGAAGGTCCAGTGTTAAGTGGCACTAGGTACTTGGGCTGTAGCTGTGTGCTGATCATAGGAGTTCGAGGATAAGCTAAGCCATGTAAACACATTGAAAACTTCCATTGTTCTGCATATTCCTGTTCCAGTGACCAGTGCAATCCAAATACACAAGCTTAAAGGTCATAGGAATAGAAAGTAAGGGAAGTAGGTGGGTATTTGATGAACAAAATCCCAGTTTATAATAGCTTTCTTAGTCATTACGTCTAAGCACCATTTTTTAAAAAAATTGAACAAGGTAAAATTACAGCCTTCTAAGGAAAGTGTGATTACTTTAAAATCTAATTTTCAAAAATTTGGCTTAAAAGAAATGTAACTAAATGAAAATGGTCAACAAAAATTAGTTTCAATTGATATCTAATACAATATAAGAATCCCTGATATTCACTGTTGACTTAGTATATGAAGACTGAGTGTCTCACTTTCTCTGATCTTTTCATATTACTATTTTATGATTTTCTCTTCAAAAAACTTCACTGAGTTATAATTTTCATACAATAAAATTTACTCACTTTAAGGGTACAATTAAATGAGCTTGACAAATGTATGGCCATGTAACTAAAACCTTAATAAAGTTATAGAATCTACCTATCATGCCCCTCAAATCCTTCATACTTCTTTGCAGTCAGTTCCTATCCAATGGCTCCACTCATAAGTGGCCACAGATTTGTTTCCTATCACTATAATTTTGTCTTATCTAGAATTTCATATAAATAGAATTGTACAATCTTTTGCACCTAATTTCTTTCACTGTTATGTTCATTATTTTTATTCCAAGTAGTATTCCATTGTATGGATTTTCCATAACATGTTTATTCCTTCACCTGTTGATGAACATTTGAGTCTTTTCCAGGTTTTGGCTATAATTAATAAAGCTATGAAGATTTGCATGCAAGTCTTTGTGTTTTTATTTCTCTTGGGTAAATAGGTAGGAGTGGGATTACTTCATTTTGTGTTACATCTATATTTCACACCTATATTTCACTTCTAGTGAAATCACCAAACTAATTTCCAAAGTGTCAATACCATATTATATTATAATAAATATTATAATTTCTACACGTTCCTATCATGTAATGTCATCAGTCTTTTTAATTTTAGCCATTCTGATGGGTACACAGTGACATCTAAGTAGGATTTTAATTTGCATTTCTCTGAAGACTAACATTATTGAATATCATTTCATTTGATTATTTAGATAACCTCTTTGGCGAAGCATCTGTTCAAGTTTTGGCCTGTTTTCAAACTAGATTGTTTATATTTTTCTTATTCAATTGAGAAATTACTTTTTATATCTTGAAAATGAGTTCTTTATCAGATTTATGGTTTGTAAACCTAGTCTCAGAATCTGTGGCTTGTCTTTGTATTTTTTTCACAGAATATTTTAAAAGACAAACTTCAGAAATTTTTTTATGAAGTCCATTTTAATTTTTTGTACATATATATGTATATGATTCATACTTTTTTATGTATCAATTTAAAAAAATATTTGCTTACCCCAAAATCATAATCACAAAGAATTCTTTCTGTGTTTTATTCTACAGCTTTTATAGTTTTAAATTTTAGGCTATAATCCACTTCAGGTTATTTTCGTATATGATATAAGGAAGGGTCAAGTTTTATTTCTTTCTATAATCATTCTTGAGAACCAGCTTTTTTTTTTTTTTTTTTTTTTTTTTTTTTTTTTTTTTTTTTTTTTTTTTTTTTTTTTTTTTTTTTGAGGAAAACTCACTGACTGGCTTGCCACTGCTGTTAATTAGTTCACTGGGAAGGGTTCTGCTAAGAACACATGTGGAGACTGACAGGTACGATTTCCAGAATAAAAGGGTGAATATCATTTAAAAAAACCACCATTTAATACTTTGAAAATGGGCCTAAGGATATTTAATAAGTAAATGAAGAAGCACTTAATGAAGTAAAATCTATACTTCGATAAGAACAGTGAGACTCTGGTATCTGAACTAAGATCCACCCCTTCCTTCCTTTTTCTCAACTCAGTAAGATGGAAACTGATACAGCCAAGAACAAAATACTCTCTCCCAAGCCCATCCTTCTCAGCTTCCAGTAACAGGACATTAACTTTCTTTTCCAGTCTCAGCTACTTGCTGATGAGGATAAGTTCAGAGTAGCTAAGAGGTGGAGCTCCCCTTTCCTTCCAACCTCACCGTACCCACAGGCTATGGGCTCTTTCTTGGTTGAGCACCACTGGGAATACTGGGCCCCACATCATGCCTGCCATGGTCTGTAGGGTAACGGTTATACTCTGGTGATGAAAGTAAAGAAGACTGGAAGTTACTGTTCACAGTTTACCTTCCTTGCCTGGGCTGAGCATTCAACTCCTTAAATAAAAGCGTCACTCAGAGAGAATGTGCCCTTGTTTGCTTGGCGAGGGAAACAGAGAACCTGGGAAAGAAAGAGCTTGAAAGAGCTTCCTTGACATCACAGCACATGTCAAGTACTGCCCTCCAGAACATTTCCTTCAGCGGAGGCTGAATTGGATGTGAGTCTGCACAACAATATAGGGACCACAGTATTGTTAAAAACAATACATCGATCAGCTGACAGTCAGTGTAGCTTAACAGTTACATGTGGTCGAAGAAAGTGACAGAGTCCTGCCAAAACTGCTGTCCCTTCCTACTGGAGTGAACCGGCATACTCACGCAAAGTTGTGATATGAGCAGAGCCTCAGCACTGCAGGAAGGAACAGACTTCACTGAAATAACCCAGCCAGTCTTATAAACAAACAAGCAGTGACAACACACCCCACAGCATGGTGGCTCTACCCTGCATTGCTACAGTAGATCCCTTAAAATGGCCAGTTACTAATAAACAATTACAAGGCATGAGAAGAAACAGAAAAGCCTGATGCATAAAAGGTAAATACACTAGGAAAAATTAATTGTGAGAATTGACAAATGTCAGATTAATGAAGACTTCCAAGTAACCACTATAGATATGTTCAAAGACTAAAAGAAATTATAAGAAGTAAAAGAAGGTGTGATTACAACTTTAAATCAAATAGAGAATATCAATAGTTAGAAATGATAAAATAATAAATTCTGGAGTTGAAAAGTAAAATAACTAAAATGAAAAAAATCATTTTAAAGAACTCAATTGTGTATTTGAACTATCAGACAAAAAAGCAGATTTAAAGAAAGATTGACAGAGGTAACACATCTGAAGAACAGGGATGAGAAAAATGCAGAAAAATACACTGACCCTTAGAAAAATGTGGAACCCAATTGAGAATATTTGAAAGGAGAAGAAAAGGATTGAACAAAATGAATGAAAATTTCTCCAGGTGTCTGAAAAATAGTAATCTGTACAATCCAAATAGCTCAGCAAAAGCCAAGTGTGATAAACTGAAAGGGATTTGTCACAGGCATATCCTAATAAAAATTTTCACAGCAAAAGGCAAGTAAAAATCTGATGTCCTGAATTCCTTTTTAAAAAAATGTTGGTACATTTTATGCTGGGCCTGCCTGGCAGAACAATGGGGTAACTGGGCCAAGGGGCTAGGATTAAAGAAATAAGAAACAAATTAAAGAAAAGAGACAAGAGGCAGCAAAGATGAGTTGGAAGGGCTCATCAGTCAATACCGAATGAGCGCCGTGTTTATTTCTCAGGCTTCTATTATACACTAAAAACCGGGTCTGTTAAAAGATTATATCAGCACAAGTCAAAGTGTGATTGCAAGAAACACATCAGCAGGAAATTCCAACAGAACTCCTAACAGCCAGGGATTTCTTTGAAGTTTCCTCTAACACTTGTCTTTAGCCATACCCAAGCTAAAGGAGGTTAAAAGGTTAACGAAGCCACAAGCTCTGTTTTTCTTCTTTTTTTACATTTATTGCTAAACTAAATAACGTCACCCCTCATTATGCCTCTAACCAGAAACCTTATCTCGCAAGTCACTGTACAGAGAGCAAGCATAATTTATTCTGCTAATGGAGTTTCTTTTTAATTTGCACAAGTTGTTACTGTAAATACTTTAGGAACATATATCACTGAGCCCACTTTCTCAAGGACCAAACCATCTCCGTGTTTACTTTTGGAACAGCCAGGGCAGCAGCCACAGGAGATTGCAGATATTTCTTACTGACCTCTGACAACTTCCTTTGTAGTGAAGATCTCCTGATTACTCAGTGCAGCACCAGCAGCAGTCCTCTTAAAGAAGAAGGGCTAAATTCCTGAGGTGTGGCTCCTGACAGTTTTAGGTATACATTATAATCACAGTCATCATTGGGAATTGTACCTGTGCATGATTTGCCTTTTCTCCCCAGTACTAAGGAATGAACATAGAGCCTTCAAAATGAACTGCATATTCCTTCCTTTTTGTTTGTTTGTTTTTGAGACAGGGCCTTTTTAAAATGCTAAAATGTGTAGGGTTTGCTCAAACTCATGACTGTGCATATGTACTTGAACAGAATGTATATTCTGTAATTGTTGGGTAGAACACCATATAAATTATATTCCTTCAATTAATGTTCCAGTGAGGTGGAGAGCAGAAAAAATTTGAAGAAATAGTAGACAAACTTCCACATTTGATGAAAATAACCCACAGATTTGTGAAATTCAGTAAACTTCAACTAAAACAAACATACAAACATTCCAATATATGTTATACTCAGTGAAGTGACAGTGATACAGTGAAAAACTTATATGCAAAGAGACTAAAGCCTGATTGCTTCAAGAAAAACCAAGTTCAAACTGACAGCAGACTTCTTATCCCAAATGATGCAATCCAGAAGACAATGGATTATCTTTAAAGTACTTTAAAAAAAGGATACTTTCCCTGTCTCAGGGTCATTCAGTCCATTACAGCCATATAGGTCCTTATGCTATATAAGGTAAAAAATCAGAGGTTCTCATAATTAAGATGAGAGCATCTTCAGAAGGCCTATCACACGCTCCCAAACTGGAGACAACCCAGCTGTTCATAAATAGATGAGTAGCTAAAAAACAAACACCAGTAAAAAGGAATGTTACCGATGTACGTAACAATACAAGTCAAATTCAAAATAACTTTGAAAGAAATTAGCAAAATAGTTGCATAGTCTGTAAGTCCATTAATGTAAAACTCTAGAATTTGAAACTCTATTAACTGTAAATCAGTGGATATCTATCTCCTAGGGGTAGAAGAGGAGCTGAGAGGGAAAGGACAAGAGAATCCAGAGGGGTATGATTTGAGGGGTGATTGTTTTACCGACTATATTGATTGTCATGATATTTGGCATAAATGTGTATCTATGTTAGAATTTATCTAATTGAGCCCTTTCTATCCATACAGTTATGACATGTCAATTATGCCTTAAAAAAATTGTGAACATTAGAGAATGAAAATGCAGTTTATACATTTATTGGCTGGATGTAGTCTACAACATTTTGTGTTCTCTCTTAATAGATAATAAACATAAATATGCATGTTATGGCAAAATTCCATAAATCCCACATATACTGTGTTCTAAGATAACATTTAATCATCTTACATTTAAAGTAAGCTCATTAAATAAGAGGATTTCTTTAAAAAGTCTTGAGTAAACTCTGACACAGTTGCCTTTTTTGTATTTTGTCTGCATCCCCAAAGTCTGTATTTTGTAGATAGGAAATCAATACATACTTTTCACACAAAGATAAGAATAAAAATACTAGCACACAGTGTATTTCAATTTTAAGCTGATTTTATTATTGATTCTTTTCTTAGTTGACCTACCTTTGGCATGGTTATAAATATGAGTCTAAACAACCTGGAAAAATAGAATGTGAATGTTGGGTATGGAGTGTGCAGGAGAACCCTTGAGGAGGTGAGGGAGCAGGGTTTTGTTTATAAATAATACCTGGAGTTTTCAATCTGAGTGGCAAGAGGAATTGGAGACTATAAAAAATTAACCAAAGCAAACTTAATTACAATTGAAAGAGGTGGAGAAGAGATATGTTTAATCAAATAAGTTCGACTATATAGGCCTCCATTGATGTTGATGCACAGTTGAATACAGATATGATGGATATTTATCTCTGGTTGTTCTAAATCTCTTTGGGTCTTGAGGTAATACATAAATAAACTAAAATAGAAACAGGGACTTGGGAATAATTTCATACTGGCTTTATGTTTTTAACTCATATTTGATATTAATTAAAAGAATTAGAATATTTTTCCTTGTGATTAGTGTAGGGTATGGAAGAACCACTCTCAAAGAGGGTAGTGACTTTTGCTATTGGAGCATTAGAGAGAAAGAAAAATTGGCTCTTAGTTCTTTTTTTTTTCATAATACATCTTAGCCAATCAATTTTCCCATGAAACACACATGTACACAATATATACACTTGAAATTTCAGTGGAGGGTTGGCTATCTATACCCATTTAATGAGGACAGATGATACAGTGAGTTTTCTTTGCCTAGGTAAGATAGAGAGGCTCTTGATAGTAAACTGGAGACCTTGAAATGGGAGACACTGCTACTTGATGTGTCTGTTGTGAAGTCATTGGTATGTGAGGTCTAGCAGCACATGATCAAACAGCCCTATGAACTATCCTTGGCTGAGGGAGGTGTGATAAATATTAATTTCCCCTTACCTCTCCCCTTTTATCAGGTTTCTTCTGAAGGAATCATTTTTGTTTTCTTGACTTTAGGTTTCTCTATCTGTTGCAATAAGCTGAAAAATCCAGTATGAATATTTAGATTCAGTAAATATAAGTCTGAATTTTATCAGCATGACTTGCTAGATGGAAAATGTGGAAATATTACTTGTCTCTTGGTATTATTTTCCTCTTCTTTTGGTACCTCATCACCTGTTGTAAGCTTTAATTGAATTAACAGGAGCATTTGCAAAGCCTATAGTTCTATGTCTGAGGCATAGTAGCCGTTTAATAATAGAAGATAGCTCTTTCTCCTCTATGCATCCCACATACCTTCAAACATAGTTACACTCTCAGGTGTCAGAGCAACTGCTTCAAAATCTGCTGAAAGTATTTTGGATTAAAGTGGCTAATATTTACTGATGCACATTCCAGCATGGAGATTGCTAAAATATGAATTGTCCCATGAAGATCACTGTTGGGTGTCCCTGGAAGTCTTTCATTGCTCAGGTTTAGGAAGCTTGTACCAGCATTGACTCTCAGCATACCTCTGTGTATGTGTGTGCATGAACACACATGCACACACAAACACCCACACAGCAGTACTTATGAGATTTCCAAGATGATCTTGACCCATAAGTTTACTCTTTAATTTTCTCACATTGTATTTACCAAGAAGAGTGATGATAACATTTCCCAGAACAATTAATAAAGCATTTAGGAGCCAAAACTAATACTGATTTATAATTAGTAATCAATTTAAATTTATTGCATTTGGATGGCTGTGTATAAGAATAATGAGCTCTTTGTCATAGGCAGTTTGCTATTAAAAGACTTATGAGATAGGATCTGTTTGAAGGCTAAATAATGGCTTTCAAATATATCCAGGTCCTAATTCCTGGAAAAGGTGCATGTTATCCTTCATGGCAAAAGAGGCTTTTAAGAGGTGATTTAAGGGCTGGGCATTTAGCTCAGTGGTTCTGGCGCCTGTCTTGCAAGTGCAAGGACCTGGGTTTGATCGTTGGTAACAACATACAATACTGGGCATGGAGACTCACGCCCAGCAGCAACCAGTACCACATACCACAGTGCCAGGCGTGGTGGCTCACGCCTGTAATCCCAGCACTCGGAAAGCAGGGCAGGAGGATTGCTGTGATGTGAGTTTGAGGCTGAGCTCAGGGCCAGCCTGAACTACAAAGCCAGACCCTGTCTCTAAAAACCTAAAAAAAAAAAAAAAAAAAAAAAAAGAGGTGATTTAAATGAAGGATTTAGAGATTCAGAGATAGTTCTGAGATATGGGTAATCATAACTGTCCTTACAAGAAAGAAGCAAAAGAATAGTCCACAAAAGGAGAAAGCAATGTGAGGTTAGAAGATGCTACTCTGCTAGCTTGGAAAGCAGAGGAAAGGGCCATGAGCCACAGACAGCAATAAATACTGGCACTCGGGCCCAAAAAAGTAGAAACAGATTCTCCCTACAAGCCTCAATCTGACACTATTTCAGCCCCGTGAAACCAATTTGGATTTCTGGCCTCCAGAACTGAAATAGAATAAAGTTGAATTGTGTTTAAACTACTAAGTTTGTAATACTCATTTACAGCACAGAGAACATTACCCATCTAGATAGTTGAAATGTTGAAAATAATGGAAGCTGCACCTTAGACGTCAAGGTAATTTTAAATAAGAGCGATACATGTTTGGTGTTTTTGAGCTCGTTACATCAGGACAATGAGACTCACGTGGTTTGTCATTTCCAGCCACTTTTCACCAGTTTTATTATGAAACCATTTAGATAGCAAGGCTACTCTTGTCAAATTTCAGGTTTTCCTTATGAGTCCCACTCAGGTGAATCTGGCTTGCAAGGATTATTTTATGATGGAGACACTTTATCCAGTTTTGACAGCTGCAAGAAACTTGGGCTGACAGGTCCAAACCCTTCATTAACCTCTGCATCCCTGAAAAGTGACAGCTTATCTTGTGATTGCCTATTCAGCCCATTGTTTTTTAAGTAAATGACTCACAGCTGTATCTGGGTTCTCTTTTGAGGATTTTCCCACACACGTACACCCAATCTGAGTCAGAGTGAGCAGGATATCTAAACAAAAAATAAGTACACTTCCCCTATAGCACTATAGTCATGATGACTGTAAAAGCATGAAGGGCTCCGGGAGCCGGTAGGTAGGAAGTCTGGGGCTGGTGCTGCCTACCTAGTTGTCACACTATTTTTTCCCTTCCTGTAATTCCAGCTCCCTGATGCCTTTTCTTCCTGTGTAATAATGTATGCTCTGTAACCATCACTGTTTTGCCGCCCACAGACCACCCTCTAAATTAAAAGCAAAGGAAATTTCCTTTCCATTTACCCAGAATTCAGAGTTGTTAAATATTTAATGTGTTAGAATTAGAACATATACTTTTTGGATGTTTAAAATATTGATTTTTTTTCTATTCTTACATATGATTAAATAGAAGGCTTCCATTTATGTTACCTCTTATGACTTTTCCTACAACGAAGTGAATGTAACTTTAACTTTTAGGTGACATTTGATCGACACTGCTGAAAAATAGTAACTTGTTTAAATTCTTTGGTATTTAAGAGGTGATTTTATGATTGCATGATGTGGCCCAGAAGCCAGAAGCCAGCTGAGAGATTGCAGTTCTAATCCTTGGGCACAGTGGTTTCATTTTATGTGACCAGGGGGTGCCAGGGTTGGGATTTCCCACATCAGGTTTCTGTGACAAGTGGAACTCAGTAATCTTCTTAAAATATCACTCAAGAACTGATGAGACCCTGAAGTCATGATTCCTTCTGGGGAGGTCCTGTAGTATCCTGTTGCTATGTGACAGCAGTACCACAGATTTAGTGACATAACACAACAATTTATTACCTCACTGTTTTATATGTCAGGAATTCAAGCTTGGCCTGGGTGTTCCACTCAGGTCCTCTCCGAAGGCTGTGGTGAGGGTGTCAGCCAGGCTCAAACTCACAGCATTGCTGGACTCAGCTCCTTGTGGCTTGGTGTCTGAGAGAGTCTCACTTCCTTAATGACTGTCCTGTGTCCCTGAGTGAGGGTCATAGCGGGGAGGGTTTCCTCAGCTGACTGCTGTGTGCACCTCTTCATGTGGCCACCAAAAGGGGAGAGGATCAGGAGAGAGAGAGCCTGTCTTTCACATGGAAGCTGCAATCTTTTATTTTTTAATTGAAATCTTCATTGGTACATAACATATATATATACATATATGTATATATATGTATATATATATAAATGTATAAATGTATAAATATATGTATATATATATAAATATATGTATATATATATGTACACACACACACACACACACACACACATCATGATTGTACTCAACAATGAGAATTTGTACCAGTATATGACACAACTTAATTCTCATTTTTTCCCATACCCTTACCCACCCTATGACCCCCAACCCCTAAATACATAAGCTTTGTTCCCTTTCTTTTTTGTTCATTATTTTCCCCTCATTACTTACCCTTTCACCCCATTTTGCTTTGAGTATTTCCTATTTCACAATATATAGCATACATTCTAGAGCCTATTTACATCTTCATTTTCTTATACCAGAGAAAAGATACAATATTTACACATCTGTGACCTATTTATTTCACTTATGAGGGTGTCCTCATGGTATGTCCATTTAAGTATAAATGATCCAATCTCATTTTTTATGGCACAGTAATACTCCATTTTGTAGAAGAACCACAACTTTTTAATCCAGTCTCCAGTTGATGGACATTTTGGTTGTTTCCAAGATTTAACTATCACAAACTGAGCTGCTATAAACATGGGTGCACATATGTCGCTGTGATATGAATCTTTTAATTCTTTTGTGTATATACCTAGCAGAGGAATAGCAGGGTCAAATGGCACCTCTAATTGTAGTTTTTTGAGGAATCTCCAAGGAAGCTGCAGTCTTATGTGCCACAGCTGTGGAAGTGGATGCTATTACCTTTGCTAAATTCTATTGTTGACAAACAAATCTTAGGTCTTGCCTACATGCAGAGGATTATATAAGGGTTGGATACCAGATGGCAGGGGTAGGTGGGGTCATTTTAGAGTCTATCTACCAAAAAGTTAAAAGGAATTACCAAATATGCTCTTTTTAAAAACTATACCTAGGAGTAGACATGTAAGTATTGGTACTTAAACTTTAGGCAAGTTATATATCACGTAAAAAAGAGTAAGAATGTTAATTGTGCTTGACAAGTGACAGAGACTTAATGATTGTTTGTAAGACAGTATTTATGCTGTTTTCTGGTCTCTTTCTGCATGAAGACTTTTAACCAGCATTATTTCCTTTCCTCCTCGAACAGCTCTGTGAGAAAGGTAAGACAGATAGTCTCACGTTAGAGATGTAGAACACAATGATAACAAAACAGGTTGTAACAAAAGCTAGAATTCAAACTTGGTTTCTTCCTGCCATGATTTTTTCTTGGGTTCATCGGAGCAGTGATAAGTTTGCTGTGAGTTCAGAAGACCCAAACTAGTGAGATTTCTCAAGCCCTTTCTACCATAATACCATTATCCCATAGAATACTCTTTTGTCTCTTAGTTCTGGCCAAAATAAGTTTTAAATGACTTTATTAAGAGTGTCACATATTTCTTTAGTTCATATTGAAAAGCAGTTCCTTGCTAATCCTCTCATCACTTTTGTCTCTTTTACATTATTATCTGGTAGTTACAGTTACATCTGTAAGCATTTTTATCTTGTCCCTTCTTAATTTGTCAGTTTTAGATATTATCTGTTGACTTCCTACAATGAAGGATAATATAGAATACTCATCCCTCCTCACCATGGCAGTGTACTACCTAAGCACACACAAATTACTTATTATTTTTGACAGACATTTTAGCATTACTAAAAATCATATATTAAACTTTTAATTCTTTTCCTTTTTAACTTCCTTACTATTTCTCTCTAAAGTTGTCTTTTTTCCATTGTGAGTAATTTTCTATGCATGTACAGACAGTTCCAAACTCAATATATTCCAATCTATGAGGTGTTCTACACATTTTATATTTCCAGAGAAGTTTCTCTGAGCCTTTCTATTTTTTCAGATCTGGACTGACACCTTCTGCACAGAAATCGGCCTGGGAACTTTCTTCGCCCTCAGCTGGAGATGTGTACTGCTCCTGTATAATTTGTTTATCTCATTTTTTTTTTTTTTTTGTGCTGCACATCTCCAAATAATTTTCTGTAAAATCTTTGTTCCATTTTCCCCCTTGATGGATGGTTACATTGCATATGAAATTCTAGAATTGGAAATAAATTCCCTCTAGGAATGTAAAGTGATTACCATATTGTCTCCTAGATATCACTGTCATAGTAGCTTCACTCGAGGTTGATTTGATTGAGCAGTTCAGTTGGGGAAACTTTGATGTTTGATCTTTAGATGTTTCCTGTTGACCTACTCATAAGTCCTAGAAAATCAAGCACCTAATGAGAATCAAGCACCTAAAATCAAGCTCCTAAGACTAATTATGGAAAGAGAGCTCAGAAATGTCTGTGTGCAGTATCATTCTGTCTTCTTAATCACTTCAGTTTCAGTACATCACCAAAGCCTGTACTGTCTGGTGTAGAGAACTGTTTTACTATTATCAAGAATAAAAATGTTTTTTTGCAAGACTGATGGAGATAGTCATTAGGATATAGTGGGAAAGACATATGGGAATCTGATTGCTCACAAAACACACTTACAAATAATTTCTTCTTTTGGCTTTTTATTCTTCCTTGCTTCCAGATATATCTGATATGAGATTTTTTGCATGAGATTTTTGTAATATCATCAGGTTGATTTCTAGTCTTTCCTACAAGCTGCTTTGGTTCCAGTTCTCAAGCTAGCAGGTCACGTGTCATAGACAGCTTCCAGAATATTTTTGTAATAGCTTCCTCTCTTGTGCTTTTCTTCATACTTATGCTTTCTTCATATTTACACACTTGTCTCATTTGAGTGAATTTTTTTGGAGAAGGTAAAGATGATATGCATGTCTGTTTAATTTGCTATATTTTTCTCTGTAAGTTCTTGGGAAACTGTCTAACTTGGAGAACTGTCAGTGAGACTTCACCCTTCTGGAGATTTAGCTGGAGGATTTCCAGATTCTTAGTTCCTACTTTTTGATCTGGGCTTCTGAATATGATAATACTAACCTGGAGAACCTTATTTCCTCATAAGGGGAGGCAGAGCTAATATATAATTTGGGTTTATTTTTGAAACTGGCTCAATTCCATGAGAAATCTATCTACCTATCTGCCTGCCTGCCTGTTTGTCTGTCTGTCTGTCTTATGCAGATGTGTGTGCATGCATATGTAAGGGGAATATGTCTAGAAATGTTGAAGTATTTGGGGTAAGTTAGTTCTCCCTGGGATACTCATCTAATTCCATTTTTAATGGAAGCCAGAATACTATGCTTATTCCACATAAATCTCTCAATCATTCTTCCTCATACATTCTCAGACAATATGCAGGGGGAAAAAATCCCTCCATCTGTCTATCTATAGAGAAAGCCAAATGCTCCTTCTCACGTTAGCCCACAGAGGACTTTCCTTGCTGTTTTCTGCATCCTCAGCCTCCAACCCACCTGTCAGAGAATTGGACTGATTATTTTCATACTTTCTATTCTTATTTATACATCTATTTTTGTGTTATTTAACTTCTTTTTAGGAACAAGTTATAAACTTTGGGTTACAGTGAAGTCAAGCATGAAATTAAATTAGTAAAAGTCTCAAACCATGTTACTAATTTTAGTAATCAGATTTTTCACCATCCACTATTCTTTGTAGTTTAAATGTTAATAAATATGCTAAGTAAAATGGTTGTTATTGAAAGCCTAGTCACAGAAATGGCGTAATAGGTACATGCTACTATATATCCAAAACTAAATTAAAAGCATTATTATCTTTCTCATTCAATTTATCAATAATTTTATAATGATGTACTTAAACCAGGCCAGGCTTTGTATTAAGGGACAGGAATACAAAGATGTCACCAGGTGGAGCTTATGGTATAGTGAGGATACACATTTGTAAAAACATTACTATAAAGCGCGTTTACAGGATAAGTATACGAATAAGGTGCATTATAAGAAAGGATAGCAAAACAGGGACTCTCCCAGAGGAAGAGAACAGAGTTCATAAAAGTGATCAAGGGGAGGACTGTGACGCATGAACAGGAGGGGAAGTTAAGAGTAGCGAATGTATAGACATGTGCCAGTGGACAGAATCAGAAATTTTAAGAGTATAGAAGCATAAAGAAGGGAGATAGCCCTGTAGTAGAGTCCAATCAAAATATAAAACCTGTTTGTAAAGAGCAGTGAAAGGCAGTTAGCTAATTCCATTTTTTTTCTATCTTTTTGAATATTTTTTCTTCCTTTTAAAAATTAATATATGTTTGTGGAACATAATGCATGCATTCATCATGGGAAATTGGTGCATGCATATTACATTTTGATCCTTTTTACTTTTTCTTCTTTTCTTCCTCCCATTTCCACCATTTCTAGATTCACTTTCCATCTCCACAAAATCTATCTCCCTGTTTCTTATACTCTATCTAAATTAGTTTCTTTTAAAAGCATTCTAAGGTCTTGGAACACATTAAAGATGAAGTCATGTTTCCTATTGCAAAAATCAATTGCAATCTTATAGATCAGTGCATCTGCTAGCTTTTGTTGAATAACAGACCACTCTAATTTGATGTTGAAAAATAACCACTGTCCTGCTCTTTGCCCACCTATGTTGGAACCAGTCAGTGGAGCAGTTCTGATGTGGGCCAGCCTGATTGCTTGTCTAACCTTGTTTTGTGACTGCAGCGCCAGCATGTCAGTGGGAGCTGCCAAATTAAACATGGCCTCAGCTGAACAGCTTGGATGCATAGGGTCAGCAGAAGATAATGCTTCTGATTTCTTTAAGCAGGCTATCTAGTGATTGCTCATCGAGCACTTCCAGGTTTTGAGAGAGTGAAGATGGGAAAACTTCCAATAGGACTGGACCTGAAAATAAATCAATTTCCACAGCTCTTGGCCAAATATTGCAAGACTAATCCACATTACAAGAGTAGAGAAATAAAACACTATCTCTTGATAGAAGTAATTCCAAAGAATTATGGTTACTTTTGTGAATCTATCACAGACCAATTAATGGACCTATGATCTTGCCTGCATAGTCATAGGAACTTCTCATTCTCATTTTCTTATAAACAAAAGTATCAAACTTTATACTTGATTTAGGACAACCAATATCCTCCTTTGTCTCAGATCATCCACATCTTAAAACTAAAAATCCTGTGTACTAAAAAAGTCTCCATGACTTTGCAAATGAGGTCAGTTAATGACCTAACACCATGTCAAGAGGAGAGTATTTTTAGTTAGCTTAATCAAGTCAGATTGGCCAGAATTATTTTCAGGAATTTCAGAATTGGGATTGAGAGAAAAGCAATGTAATGGTTTAAGAAATTTTGAGCTATAAAACTCATAAATGAGTCCTAGTATATATAATTGATAGTGCAAAATAGAAAATATTTAAAAGGGAAGAGGGTGTAGGGATAAATAACGAGGAGAAAAAGAATGTGATAGTAATAAAGAAAAAAGGAAACAAAGCTTATATATAGTTACAGGGTAGGGGGAAGATGGGGAAAATGTGAATCAAGACATGTCATATTCTGGTACAAACTCTCAATATTGAATGCGGTGATGATGTGTATTCATAATGCACCAATAAAGATTTGAATTTAAAAATAAAAAACCATCAATATTTGATGGCTATGTATCCTATCTTATAAAGTATGAAATAAAAATCTAAACCACCAAAAATACAACAGTATATGTGTTGGTTCCTTTTTACGACACTTAATATATATCCTATAGTTTAACCCTATTCCACCTTGTAAGAGATAATAAATTCCAGTTTATGATTAAGCTGGATTTGTCCTATTTTGGATCCAATTGTGGATCCAAAATAATTCCACTAGTACCTAGAAGTTGCATAGTAATCAACAGTTTCTTAAATATAATTAGGCAAAATGGGTTAGGAGCCAAATTAGGATCTCTATATCCAAGTTGAGAAACTAACAGTTCTTGAAACATAATAACATAATTCAACTGTAGAATGCTGATTCAGGAGACTCATAGCACATGCCCACTGAAGTTCAACTCTGTAGAATATACTTTAAACAATAGAATTCATAGTATCTTGCGTTCCTCGGTCAATATTCAAGTAAGGGATAAGCACTGATTCTTATGGAAGTCTGCCTTGAAATCATTAATCAAAGTTTTCTGCTACACACCAATGATTGGAGACTCTTCAAGGCAATGCTATGTTTTGTTGAATCCCCGGAGATGAATTATTTCTTGGGCTTTGAGGAGAGTTTCTGATTAGGAGCTGTGGAATGAGAGTATCATGAGAAAACCAGGAATGTCAGGGGGTGTGGATGCGTGAGGTGGCCAAGTACTCTGGTGCTAGGATCCAGCTCGATGCAGCAGTGCCTCTTTTTGTGAAGTATGTCTCTAAGAAAAGAGATGGCACAGCTTAAAATTATAGCACTAAAAATCAAGCACTGTTAAGATATTTTGATATTTTAAAAGTTATCTTCTGTGGAAACTCTAATATATTCATAAATCCATTTAAAAATTAAGCACAAGTTATTTACACAGAAGACTTAATGCTGTAAGCTCAAAAAGTTCAGTTATATCACTATCATATGTTTTGAAAAAAGACCAAGAGAATAAAGATCCTTTCAATTTCATTTAAAGCCAGGGGGATTTATTATCCATATTTAAAAAGTGCTCCAAGGGTTAGAATAATTATATGCAAGAAAATGCAAACTGCTTATTTCAAATGTGTGTAAAAGAAAGGTTTGACTGAGTTAAACCTTCAGGATGTGTTTATCAGCGCCAACACCTGTTTGTTAAAATTAAAATGGAATACTTCTTTTAAAATTCTTCCATTGTACTTTGTTATGTTTCAGTTACTTGCACTGAATATATACTCTTTCCTCTGAAGTACAAAGTCTTTTATTTTCCAGATTTTAGCAAGTAAGGGATTTGGCCAGAAGTATAGAATATTTAAAACTCCAATACATGAAGACTCTGTGATTCAGCATTTGTCGAGGGTATTATTTTTATTCTGACCACATTTATTATACAACTGCTGTGCATAGTATACTATTATCATCAAGTATTTCTTAAAGGTTTCTCAGTTGGTAGACAAAGAGCTAAAGGGAAGAAAAGACATATATTTTATTACTTTGTAGGATTTTATAACTTAAGAAAAGCAACACTGAAGAGATAGCTGAGTAAAACTCAGATGAATACACAAGCTAGATTAATGACAAATATTGGAATAATTTAAAAAGTAGACAGTACATTTTTAGAAAGAAAAACATGCTTGGGAGAATTACCTCATAAATCAATTAAAGAGTAATTTATATAATGAGCAGAATTCAAAGCGTGTGTGTATGTGTGTGTGCGTCTGCATGCACATATGTGTGACTATGTGAAGTGGATTGGAGGAGTGATACATTCCTAAAAGTAGGATGAAGCTTGGGCGAATCACCAGCATGCTGTCTTTGTCACTGAATATAGTTTTTGTTTTTGTCAGGGCCTTGTGCATGCTAACTAGTTATGTGGTCTGTCATTGAGCTATAGTCATAGAGACTGAGTAGATTTGAGTGAATCAACAAATTGGTGAATGGATAAACTTAGAAATAAATTTAGGAATTAGAAAGCCTGAAATAGTGACAGAACACAAAAGGGCAGAAGGGAGGAAACTCAAGCAATAGAAGATAGTCCAGAGCAGTCTGACTGAAGGAAACAAACCCTACTGAGTGTCTAGCAAGTGGTGGGAAATCATTGTGAGGCCTCGTAAAGTGAGATATAGATAGTCATTCATTAAACTCCAGAAATAGCCACATTTGTGTGAAACATTCATTGACCTCTCAGCGTCACATTCACAGCTTCAGAAACTGCTTCCCCAGGGGACACACTGCCTGGCCTCCCAGGCCTGCTTGTGAAGTCTGGGGAGAAGCCTTCCTGAAGCTCTTGCATTTTGCAAGCATCTAAAGCCAGCACCATGTGGGTGATGCCAAGGTCTTCTGATAGCCGGAGCAGTAGCCCGGCTTCCTCCTCTCATGTTTGTAGGGATCCAGTGACTGTGAACCAAATTCCCAGAAACAACTTTCTGAGGCAGCTGCTGCTCTGGAATGTGGATTTTCTTCTCAAAGCAGTCTTTCATTTGTGCAACTGAGGCCTCAAGGCTAGTCCTGCTGGTTCTTGAGACATCCTCCAGCTATCTTTTCTTTCCTGTTCAAGGGGCTTCTGAGAGATCAAGATATCCTCTGTTCTGTGTTTGCAGTCCACACTTTTACTGGAGCTTCCTTTCTGGACAGACTTATAGTACTTTAAATCATTCTGTCAGGCTCTTTGTTCTTGATTCTCAGCATAAATCTGGGTAAAAGCCCTCAACAATAGCCATGCCATGGCCTCAGCCTTAGACTGTCATGAAATTCCTTCTGCAAGATTAGGTGGTGTGCTGCCCTCAATCTCACTTGCATGCAAAGTCTCCGGACAGGAGCAAAATGCAGGAAAACGTTGTGAAAAGCCAGAACACACATTTCCAGGAGCCCTGCAGACCTTCTTCCCAGCACACCTTCTTCCCAGCAGACCCCTCCCCAGCCCTGGTCTTCTGAGCTCTGACCAGCGTCTCACATTGAGTGTGGCGTACAGTGTCTCAGCTCTGCTCTCTCAGCTCTATTTCTTCAGATGTTTCAGATGACACGTCTAAACACAACAGTTATTGTTTGATTTTTTTTTATATAATGGCCATTCTCCTTAGAGTAAGATAGATTTTTAGTGTTGTTTTAAATTGAATTTCTTTAGTGATGAAAGATATTTAACATTTTAAAATGTATTTATTGGCCATTTGTACTTCTGGGAAGAAGTAGTTGCCTATTATTTGATTGAGCCTTTTATAATGAGTGTGATTTATATTTTTCAAGTTCTTCATATGTTCTAAATATTAGTCCTCTATCCAAGGACTACGTGGCATTAGTATAGCACATTTGTTAAGATTGATTAACTAATATCGATATATGATTATTAACTGAGTTTATAGCTTAAATGAGGGTACCCTTTTTGTTTTGTGTGGCTTGATGGCTTTTGACAAATCCATAGTGATGGGGCCTTCTTTACTGCACTATACAAAATAGTTTCACTCCTCTAAATGTGTTCCACTTTCTTTTTCTTTTCTTTCTCCCCTGGAAACTTTTGGTAATCACTGGTCTTTTTACTATGTTGTTTTGCCTTTGCCAGAATCTCAGATGCACTAGTGTTGGGAGCCGTTTCCTACAGTGCCATGGCTGCCCATGCAGGAGAGAAAAAGTCGGCCTGATTTCTGGATCAGAGCCCAACATTGTCTACCTTCCTCAAGGATAATTATTGTCTTTGCCAGATTAAACTAAGAACCTTTACACACCCTCATGCCAGATTAAACTAAGAACCTCTACGCACCTTCGCCAGATTAAATTAAGAATATTGTCAGCGCACCCCGCCCACCAGTTCTTTCACTAACTTTTTTTTCTTTTTTGTACACGTGAACGAAGCTAGTCGGCTTGTAGGTGGTACTTAAGAAATGTATAAAAGAAAGCTGTTAAATAAACGTCGCACTCATTCGGTATTGACTGATGAGCCCTTCGAATTCCCGCTGTCCTGTCTTTACTTATTTCTCATCCTAGCCCCTTGGCTCGGTCACCCCATTGCTCTGCCCGGCTGACCCCGGCAGAATTGGCGCCCACTCTGGGGAATCGCCACACCAGTTGGAATTTGCCACACCAGTTGGAATCATACAATATGTAGCCTTTCAGACTGGCTTCTTTCATTTAGTAACATGTATTTAGTTATCTTACACTTCTTCATTGTTTGATTGTTCATTTTATTGTAAGTACTAAATAATTTTCCACTATACAGCCATTCCATAGGTTTTTTTTTTTTTTTTTTTTTCTCCATTTCACCAATTGAAGGACATTTTAGTTACTTCCAAGTTTGGGAAATTGTTTGGGTAAATGTCAATGAGTAAAATGGATGAACTGTATTTCAAAATTATGCTAAGGTTTCTAAGAAGTTCCAAAGCTTATCCTAAAGTAGCTGTACCATTTTACATGCACTTGGCAATGAATGAGAATTCTTCTAGCTCTACACCAGCGTGAGACTTTCTAACCACTGTAACAAATGTACATTGGCATATCATTGTTTCGATTTGCAATTCTCTAATGACATCTGATGTTAGTATCTCTTCATATTACTTCTTTCTTTTTTTCACTTTGGTGAAGTGTCTGTTTAGATATTTGGTCTATTTAAAAATTTAACTTTTAAAAATTGTTATGTTTTAAGAGTTCTATGTATATTAATTTAGTGTTGTTTTATCTGATGAATATTTTGCAAAGATTACCAGTCTATAGGTTGTATTCTTCAAGAAAATCTTTTACAGAACAAATGTTTTTATTATTCATGAAGTTTACTGGTATATGTATGCATGTGTATATATATATATGTGTGTGTGTGTGTGTGTGTGTGTGTGTGTATGTGTATATATATAATATGTATTATACCACCTAATCTTGATAATATATATGTATGATATATATGATATGATATATTATATATGATATATAATTATTGTTATATATATATGATATATAAGGAGGAAGATGGGTAAGGAAAGAAGGGAAAGAAAAATAATAAAAGAATAAAAATGGAAATAAAGATTTTAGAAATAGTGAGTGGTGAAGGAGTGTGTGTGATAATATTCGGGGTGTGCTGATAATATTCTTAATTTAATCTGGTGAAGGTGTGTAGAGGTTCTTAGTTTAATCTGGCACAAGGATATGTAAAGGTTCTTTGCTTAATCTGGCAATATGATATATATATATATATATATATATATATATATATATATATCATAGTCACCACTGGTAATTTGTAACCGTACATGTTTTTTTTTTTAATTATCTTTATTGGTACATTAAATATACACATCATGATTGCACTCCATAATGGGGATTTGTACCAGTATAAGACACAACTAACCGTACATGTTTTGTCTTGGTTCTTATTTTCTCATTCCTCTTCCTTCTCTTCAACTCCTTCACCACTCACTATTTCTAAAATCTTTATTTCCATTTTTATTCTTTTATTATTTTTCTTTCCCTTCTTTCCTTACCCATCTTCCTCCTTAGTTCACCTTTCCCTTTTGACATTTTATTTCTATTTTATAATACCTGTTATATACTTTTTTCCTCATTTACACTTCGTTTCTCAAACCAGAGAAACAGTTTTGTATTTACACGTGTGTTCTATTTATTGCACTTTAATGTATGGTATCAAGGTCCATCCATTTAGCTCTAAATGACTATCTTTTCTTATGGCTAAATAGTATCTATTTTATTAAAAAAACATGCCTTCTTTATCTATTCACCACCTGATGGATATTCCAAGATTTAGGTATTACAAACTGTGACCCTATAAACATGGGTATGTATCTATTGTACAATGGCTATATAGCTGAGGTATGTATTGTGTTATGATGCTTTTAATTCTTTCGGGAACATATCCACAAAAGGAATAGCTGGGTCATGTAGGTCCTCCAATGCTAGTTCTTTGAGGAACCTCCACACTGATTTCTATAGTGGTTGCACCAGTCTGCATTTCCACCAATAGTAGAGGAGGGTTCCTTCCCCCACCACTTCGCCAACATTTGTTATTGGTTGATTTCTTGATAGCAGTTAATGCTTGTATTTTCCTGTATCTGAGTCCTGTTCTGCTCCACTGATGCATCCTTCTGAGCCACAACATCCTTTAAGATCATAAAAAAAGTTGAAAATTCCTGTTGCATAGTAACATTATAGCTATCACAATCCTGTAAGCTACAACCTTAACTCACATGCTCATAGCAGTGCAAGTGTAAACATACCTAGGATAGTGTGTGAATGTTTGTATTTTTTAAAAAGTAAACTAAATATTTTAAATAGAAAAAACTGATAGAATTAACATATAAAGTAAGCATTTCCTATAGTGCTACTATAGTTTCCTATAGTGTGTATTTTGTAGAGTCAAGAAATTAAAAAGGTTTATAAGATAAAGTAAGCTATGATTAATTTACTATTGAATGAAGTGTTTTTGGAAAATAAATGTAGTGTGGCCTGAGTGTGCAGTGTTGTGGGTAGTCATGTTTTACATTTATCATTCACTCCCTGACTTGCCCAGAGTGAATTCCTGTCCTGCCAGCTACATTACTATGCCTTTTCTACAGTTAGACATGTTTGTATACACAAAAACCATTGTGTTATAGTAGCCTACAATATTCAGTACACTAACGTGACATATGGATATCCACAGAAGCAAAGGTTTGTATCATATATCTTAGGTTTGTTGTATATTAAATAGTCTAGGTTTCTATAAGTATACTTTACAATTTTTGTGCTAACAAAATTACCCAGGGATGCATTTCTCAAAATAAGTGATACGTGACTGGAATTTTCTACTCTTTCACTAATACCATGTTGTCTTTGTTATTGTAGCTTTGTAGTAAGCCTTAAAGTTACACATAAGAGGGATCTTTTATCTTTCACCTAGCAGTACATGCTGGAATTTATCACTTTATAGACATCTACCTAATGAAATCTGAAAATTTTCTAGGTGATTAAATCATGTCATTAATAGTGAACCACATATTCAATAATCCATAACTTTTTAAATGGCATGTTTTATTTATCCCAGGAAAAACCTTTAAAAAGTACCATGTATGAGAAATAGTAACAGTGATTTTTATGGAGACTTCTCAGAAGAAAAGAGTCAACTATGTTTACAGAGTGTACAGGATTTTTCTGTAATTGTTTTTGTCATTCACAGTAGACTTTGGGCCTGATAGCTACCACTGGCTTTAGTATCTTTGTCAAACATTCATTTTATAGGAGTAGCCAAATGCATGCTTAAATATGATTAAATAGTAAATTATGAATTAAAGAAAGAGGATATAAATTTGAAGTTTTATAGTTGCAATCTGTCCATAGATAACAGTTTGGCCAAATAATATAGCAAAAGAGAAGTTTGATTTAGAAAATTTTAGGGAAGATATCAACCTCTCTAGGCTATTTCTACATTTAGAGATTTTCTAACAATACATAATTTATCTGAACTTTACTCTCTTGACTGTGAACTTAGCACATTTGCTAAGAACAGAAGTACTAATTTTCCCCCCTTGAAGTAACCTAGTAGCAGAGGTTTGAAAGAAATAGTTTGCTTTTTGGAGGCCTCATAACTCAGCTTTTGAAATTTAAAAGCGCTCATATGAAGGCCAGAGCTCAAGTTCATGGGTGGTTGTCTGAAGAGTCAGGGTCTTGCTCAATAATTGGAAGTTGACCCTCTCTTGTTACATCAAGAACTGTTGAACTCCTTGTTCATGAACATATTCAATCAGAAGCATAGACTACTTAGAGATGAACTTCTTTCCCAACACAGAGGCCGAAAAAGGAGTTTGGCACCAAAGACAGGATTTTTTAGGTAAAATATTTTTATTGTTTAAGAATCTGATGATTAAAAATGAATAACTCTTGGTATATTTATGTTAAAAACCATAAAGCTACATATTTTACTTTATGTTTTACTAGAGTTATCAATGATTCTACAGGACCTAATATAATATTGCTTTACACTATTATATATATAATGCTTTGGTCAACACAGATCGTAGTTACTTTTTACAATATAATGTTAGTACTATTATTTTTCATTGAAACCCAAATTTTTCTCCATTTCTTTTCCTGTGTTTTCCATCATTCTAACCTCCACCACGACTGTTGATCACTCAGATCTCTCCTTTTGAAGCTGCTGTGTCACTTGAAGTGGCTCCTTACTTCCTCTCTGCCTGTTCTTGTGGGATCTTTCAGTACTTGCACTGCTCAGGTGAATAGAATCTCATGGAAAGGGGTAGTTTAAAAAATAGCAAATAATTAAAGGTCAGAGGTTATCCTGAGAACACTTTCAGTGGAATTCCGGTTTAGAAAATTGAGGTTTCTTTAATTAGAAGTGTAATCAGGGAAGAGTTGTGATTAATACTGTAGTTCCTTTCCAGTGAAAGCTCCCAGGAGCCAGGTAGGAGAATTTCTGTCATTGACTAGGGATAGCCATCAGTCTGAGATGATCCTGCTAGGTTTTGTGGGAGAAGAGGAAAGAAGAGGTTCTGGGCCTGGCTGTTAGTATCAAGTCGGGATTGTGTTTTCTTTCTTTCTTTTTTTTTTTAAAGGATTTGAGATCTTACATGATGCTAGGTTCCTCTCCAGACTACAAGAATAGATTTCAGTTCTTCTCAAGAGCAAGTGGCTCTGTCATGGACTTGGGGAGTGTGGAAAGGACAGACACAAGTTCTCTTCCCGTGATAAATCTTCAGCTTCCCAACATAGATTAGGTTCTGTCTTATTTAGGTAAGGATGTGATAGAGTGACTGATGGAATATACCAAATATCTTCTGCTGCTGAAGTGTGGCCATTTTTGTCAAGATGGAGCTAGTTTTAGTGGGTAACTTTTAACTGACCTTTCCTCTGATGGGTCTATTTAAAAATTGAGATTTTGTTCAGAATAGCATAGCAGCTGGAAAGTTGACTGGGTCATTTTGATCACTGGTAGGCGTTAGTTTTAATTCAACAGTGTTCTCAGCAGTAGACTTGATTTTATTTAAGAATTTTAACAGTTTCAGAAGAGAATCTAATTATAATATATTTTATGAAATACATTCAGAAATTATTTCTCACTGGTATAATTTTAAATACAGTAATTCTGTTCCTTCTCTCATCCCCCCAAAAGTCCTCAACAATTTGTGTATTATTTAGGCTGTGTTATTTGCTAGTTTCTTTGAACAGCTTTAAGAACAGGAAAAAAAGAGCTATTTCATTAGGTTGAACATTTAGAAGCAGGATTTTTTTTTTCTTTTTTTGACAGGATCTCACATTATAGTTTAGGCTGGCCCTGAGTTCAGCCTTGAACTCACATTAATCCTCCTGCCTCTGCCTCCTGAGTGCTGAGATTACAGGCGTGAGCCACCACATCCGGCACTGTGGCATGTGCTACTGATTGCTGGTGGACTTGAGTCACCATACCCGGTATTGTTGTATGTGATTATCAGATCGAACCCAGGCCCTTGCCCTTGCAAGACAGGTGCTAGAACCACTGAGCTAAATCCCTGGCCATAAAAGCTGGATTTTTGTAGAACTGAAGTGAAGAAATCTTATTTTATATTCTTTGTGTGTTTTATCAACTTGTTTTTCAAAACATTTTTGTTGATTTATAGACTCAATGCAAAGGCCCTCACCAGCATTGCATATTATGGTTTTAAAAAATGCTATTCTTCTCAGTAAAATACATTGTCTTCTTGCTACTTGAATTTTCACTTCTCTGAAAACGAATGAAGTTTAACACGTTTTGTAATCAGTGATCAATTGATCAAAATTATCTTCTCAAATATTTTATGTGGTTTTATTTTAGTATACTGTTTTGCTTCTATGTATTAAGAACCCATTGTACATTATTTCTGAAGGTTTTTATATGTTTTAAATATTTTGATAATGTTCAACTATAAGGTTTATATTTTTATGCAATGAAATCTCTAAGTAATTTCTAATATTTTCTGTTATTTCCCTTAGATATCTCTTTAAAATAAAGTGCTTATTTGCTTCACATCAAACTTTAATTCACATGGTTTCGTATGATTTACTTCATCAGAAGAACTTTCAGGGTATTTCCCCTCAGACATTTATAGTTATTTTCAAACAAAAGTTTATTGTGTAATCAACTCAGGGTTTATAGATTTGTGATGTTGTTTCATGTATTGTTTACACAGGATTACCTAGTTCAGGAACTAGGACTATTTCTTATATCATTTTTGCACAAATATTACAGTGTTTACCTTTTTACAGTTTTTTTTTTTTTTTTTTTTTTTTTTTTTTTTTTTTTTTTTTTTTTTTTTTTTTTTTTTTTTTTTTTTTTTTTTTTTTTTTTTTTTTTTTTTTTTTTTTTTTTTTTTTTTTTTTTTTTTTTTTTTTTTTTTTTTTTTTTTTTTTTTTTTTTTTTTTTTTTTTTTTTTTTT
>PVIR01016231.1:0-10028 GCA_004026965.1 Petromus typicus | reverse complement strand
CATTTCACTCTCCTCTCAGATCCAGCTAAGATTATTACTTTAATTATGCATTGAAAAATGTTTTATTGTTCAACTACTATATGTTGTATACAGTTTTACCCTGATATAATTTTTTAATTGAAATCTTTATTGGTACATCACATATACACATCATAATTGCACTCCACATGAGGATTTGTACCAGTATAAGACACAACTCAATTCTCATTTTTTCCCATAGCCCTACCCACCCTACCACCCCCCTATATACATACAATTTGTTTCCTTTCTTTTTTGTTATAATCTCATTATTTTTTCCCCTTCACCCTATTTCACTTTGAGTATTTTCTATTTCACAATATATAACATACAATTCTAGGACTTATTTACATCTTTATTTTCTCACACCACAGAAAAGATGTGATAGTTACCTATCTGTGACGTATTTATTTCACTTATGAGGATTTCTTCAAGGTATGTCCATTTAAGTATAAATGATTCAAACTTATCATTTTTATGGCAGAGTAATACTCCATTCTGTTACCTTTTTTCCCCCAAATCTTTATTGGTACATTATATATACACATCATCATTGCATTCAACATTGTACCAGAATATGACACGACTTGATTCTCATTTTTTCCCCTTCCCCCACCCACCCTACAACCTCCCACCCCCTATACATAAGCTTTGTTTCCTTTCTTTTATTACTATTGCATTCTTTTCCCCCCTCATTATTTACCCCTAATTCCTATTTCCTTTTAAATATTTTCTATTTCACAGTATCTACTATATATACTAGAACTTGTTTACATCTTAATTTTCTCTGAAATAATTTGACACAATTTCAGCCCTCACTTTACTGATAACCAGCAGGTGATCTATAGAGATTTTGATTGTAATTTTCACTAACATGCTTTTATATGAGAGCTCTTTACTGTCTCCATAATGTTTGGTGTTCTCAATCAGCCTTCTGATATTTCTCTCCATTTAGTTTTTCTCTCTCCCTTGTGGGCCCCCCATTTTTTGATTTACTGTTTTGGGGACAGGGTCTCACTATGTACTTGAGACTGGGCTTGAATTTAGTATGTAACCAGCCTGGTCTTGAACATATTGTGATCCTCCTGTCTCAGCCTCCTGAGTGCTAGTGTTACAGGTGTATGCCACCGTACCTGGCCTCCTTTGTCTCTTGATATGTATTTTTATGTTTCATAATTATATGATTTTATTTAACTAGAATGTCCATGCTTCTCAATGCAGTTATTATTGCTATTTTGATATTTTATTTCTGAATATTTTCCATTATCTTCTAGTAGATTTTACTCATATATAGAATTAATTTTGCATGCTTATTTTATAATCAGCATATTTTAGCCTAGTTGATCTGGAATTTTGTAAATCTCTGTCTCAATTGGAATAATGAACATTTTAATAACAATATCATATAATTGCATTAACAAATGTCATGCTTAAACATTTATATTTAATTAATTTCAGTGTACATCAATTTTTCTTTAACCTACATGTTGTACCATTTTTGTTCCTTAATTTTTTTCTTGGTAGTGTTGATTTTATCTTTGAATAAGATAGTTGTCATCTCAAGAATTATTCATGAAAACTGCATTTCAGTCTTGATCTTAAATGTAACCAATCACTTTGCCAAGTATAAAATTCTTGAGTTTGAATTTTGCACCCTGAATAATCTATTGATATTTTCTCATCCAGCATGTACAATTTTATGCTCACTGCAGAAGTATTAAATCAGCACGATACCATTGGGGGAGGTGTACTGAGCTTTGGAAGTTTTACTCATCAAAACAGTTTGATTTTCTATAACATCTGTTTAGCTCTTAGAGATTTCCAAAACATTTAAGTTGCACAATACATTTTCTTATTCCAACTGGTTTCACTGTGTCTTGGCCTCAATCTTAGATTTTCTTTTTTCCTCACTCTCTGCTTATGTTTCTATGTTGAAGATCCCTTAAAATTAACATAAAGACTGTTCAAGTGGGAGATTGGGAAACACAATAATAGTACATGTAATTTAGAAATGGCCGGTGCACTTGCTAGTACCTCACACTGTAGTATGAAAGACAGATGACTCATCTGGCCTGGACTTAGCTAGACTGAATGTGGTGCAGGTTTTCTAATTAAGATATTTAAACTTGAATCAGAGAGATTTCATTAAGCACTGGCATATATTAATTTGCTGCATAGACTGAAGATAGAGCCTCATATTTCAAATTATTCTGATGTATCTGGAAGTTTATTTTATTATTAAAATTTTTTTATCTCAGGAATGAGGAGTTTTAGAAACATTCAGAATTATTAATCTGCTTATCAATTTAAGATTTTTTTTTGACAGAGAAAACATTTTCAGTTATTTATTTTGGCTAGAGTAAATCAGTGAAATATGCAGTCAACCAGGATTTATGCAATACTGTAAAGAACATAAAAGAAACATCTTAAGTTCAGCATTTAAGTATTCACTCTGTATCATATATTACACTAGATATTGGAAATAAAAATATAAATAATATGAAGACATCACCTTCCCAAGCTGTTACACCTAGAAAGGATTGCATTTTAAATATTATTATTTGCTTAAAAATCAGCTGTGTCAAAGCTCAACCTTGAGGTGAGAGACTGATTCCAAACATTGCTTCTGAAGCTTTTGTGTAGGCCTGTTTTTTTCTTTCCAGGGTGTGTGATGTTCACTGTAACAATTTAGACTGATGAAGATTCTTTTAAGGTTAGAAAATAATGTAAAGTACAGCTTTTCCTAGGCTTGAGTTAGTTAAAAACTAAAATCCCAACACAGAACTCCATATCCCTTAGAAACCTAGCGTGCAATTCAGTTTCTCTCTCCCGGAAAACAAATTCACCAGATGTATCTAAGACACATACTCACACAGAGTAAAAATAACCTTCTGCAGATGTGATTTCTTAGCTTACTTTGTATCATTGTATGTATTAAAAAAGAAACTTTAAATCTTTTTTTTAGTGAGGCAGAATACATTTACATATTTTAAGATCTTTAATTCTTTTTTGCTGCTAATTTTTGTTTCCTGAGAAGTTATTTATTTTTCTGCCAAATTGTGATTTAAATTCAGTTTTATATATATATTCCATTTTTACATACACCCTTTGTGTTGTTGACTGGCATGATGTAACTTTGTGTGTGAAATGGAAATCATATATAGTTTCTTTGAGATTTAGTTTTTAGGGTTTATGGTAAAATATATCTCCCATTTTGAAAGACTGTTTTCCTCCAGTTAATAATGTAATCCATGGAAGCCCCTCAAAAGTATCAAATCATTTAGTTTAAACCAGGTGCCCCATATTTATTAGTAGCACTATGTCCTTAACAACCCTTGGTTATATTAATATTAACAGACTGTGTAAAACCCTCAGTTTCTATTCATATTTTATTTATTCTACCTCTGCTTTGTGTCACTATGACCTGAAGTTAATTAGTTTTCTTCTGATCAAACAGATTTAATATATAATTTGTATTCATTTACTTTTAATATAAAATATTTTGTTACCACTTTTGTTCATTTATGGTGGTTTAATTAATACACTTTTCAGTTATACACTATATTTTTCTAAAATTTTCCTTTCATTAGACTGAATACTTCTCTAGAAAATAAAACAGAAAGAATAATATATAAGATTAAAAGGTGAAAAACAAGGAATACAGTATATTCTTATATAATATATAATTGAGGATAATATATTACTATTTTGTAATGAAAATTTTTATCTCTTGATTATATGATCATTAAAATCCTTTCTTCATGCATTTTTCTGACCAGTCTAAACCACTGATTTGTTGATGCAGTGACTTTGGTGGTATTTAGAAAACAAACTGGTCTTCAAGGGACACAGTAGAAAATAACCCTTCATGATTCTTTCCATATGGGAAGATATGCAACCTTGGAAATTGTCAGTCAGATCTTCAGAGGACTGGGACCACCACCCAGCGGGTGTAAAGCATGGCCACGCTGTGTCTACAGTAACCCTGGACAGCCCACACCATCTCCTTTGCAGGAGCCTATATCGAAGGGTGGGACAAACCCTGGAAAAGGCTAACAATTAGACTTTGACACCATTTGGGGGATTTAAAAAGATACTCGTCCTAAGTGATACCTTTGTAGGCTGCATTGTGGCCTTTCCTCTCTATTCAGAAAAGGCTATGGAGATAGTCAAGGTGCTTATAGAAATCGTCCCTCAGTTTGGACACCTCCAGAAGGGCAATGCACCATCTTTTTCCTCCCTAGTGACTCGAAGTGGCAAAAGCTTTAGGTATAGGAATAAAATGCCACCTGCTTTCTGCCTGGAGATATCAGTCTTCTGGAAAGGTGAGGGGAGCCAACCAGACCTAACACAGACTCTGCCGGAACTTCACAAGGAGATATCTAGGTTCTGGCTCTGATTACTGATTACTGCTCTGATTATTGCTCCTGTGAGAGTTTGCAACACTCCTCAAACTGAGCTAAATTTGAGCCCATTTGAGATGTGTTGTGGAAGTTATTTCTGTCAGCTTTTAGGATAGCAGACCCAGAGACCACAAGATTTTCATAATGTCTTATAATCTACAACAACAGGCTATCCAAATGTATGGGAATAGTCTGGCCTGGGGGACTACCTAGTGTCCAGGTAGACATTAGGCAGAGATAGATGACTAGATCCATCTTTCTAGGACAAAACCAGCCCCACTTAAATCGTCCAAAGAACAAAATCATGCAAAAAAAAAAAAAATCCTGTGAGCCTCTGGATGACTTGAGATTTCACGAACCAAACTTCGGAGCTGCTACACAGAAGCAAATGGGACCTCACTAGGTCATAGCTGTTAGGCTGTGGATGATGTCATTCATTCCTGCTGAAACGCATTCTCCTCTATAGGAAGCATCGAAATCTGACCAGCTCCTCATATAGGGGCTAATAGTAAAGTTTCTTTCCTCTGTCTACAGGGCAGCTCGATGATCACTGATTCTTGTCTCGTTGTGTTCTGACAGTTTTTCTTTTGAACTCAGCTAATGAGCCACAAAATCCCAAAGTGGTTGAAGATCTCATAACCCCAGAAGGAAGGTCTACTTCCTTCCAGAAGGAAGTAACTGTAAGAAGACAGAAAGCTCCACTCCCTCAGTGTCACATAAGGAACTAGGGGGATATGTGTCTCTCAGGGGAAATCAGGCAGGAAGACAGAATGTCTGGGTCTAGCTGGGGAGGAGGCATGATGCACAGGCAAAACAATTATTGAACCTTGTGTGTGGACCTCTTGTGGGAAATGAGCAGAGTTTTTGATAGAATGTCCTAGATGTGATACTGGCACGGGCATCACAAATATGACAAAGAGACAGTTGCCATGAAGTCCATCCTACACTCTTTGATGTATTTTTCTTTTTCCTCCCTTTTTATAAAGTTGCTTTGCATCGTCCATTTTCCCCTTGCCCTTCTGTTTTTTCTTACCCTTATGTGAAACATTGTCACTGTTAAAACATATTAGATATGAAAAGAAGGAAAATAAAACTTATGACTACATTAAAATTAGTAAAGACAGATTTGGAAATTGCAGAGTGAAAAATCTGAAATGTAAAACAGAGTGGGTACAATAAAAGCAGAGTCATGCTGGAGAAGGTGAGATCAGAGAAATGGAAAATATGGCAGGCACCTAATATAAATATGAAAATCTGAAAAGTATCTAAAATTCAGAAGGGAAGACATGATGAGATAAACAGAGCTTCATTAATCTGTGAACAAATAACATGCAGTCAGATATGTGTCAGTGGAATTCCAGGAGAGGAGAGACCAGATGTGGAAGAAAAAAAAAAAACTCCTCAGTAAACAAGGCCTGAAGATTTGACCAAACTATGAGCACCCTGACCCAGGGATCTCAAAAAATGCCAAATATGATGAAGAAAACTAGACAATGACACATTATAACTAAGTCATTCGTGATCACTGAGAAAGTTAAAATCTTAAGAGCAGCCAGAGGGAGACAGATGCATGAAGTAGAAAAGAACAACGATGAGAAGAAGCAAATGTGAGAAACCGGGTAAATGGGAGTAAAATGAATCTAAAGCAAATAACAAAGATATTTTGATAATCCTCAAATAAATAGGAAGTAAAAAATATGCCTTATACTAAGCCTTGGGTCAAAGCAGAACTCACAAGAAGAATTAGAAAAGAATTTCAGGAGCTCCAGTGGCACCATCAGTTAACGTGCGGTACATATACAGAAAAGAATTTCAGATAAATGCAAATCAGAACAAAGACTATGAAAATCTGTACATGAAGCTAATGTAGCACATGCAAAGAGACTAATAAAAAGTCCAATTTTTTCATAAGGAAAAGAAAGTTCTTAAACCAGTGGCCCAAATAGCCATATGTGTTTTGGGAGACAACCGATAGTCTGTTCTATCTGAGCTAAAGTGGGTACAAATCAAGGCAAAGTCTGGTGTCTTTAAGGGAGAGACAAATGCAGTGAGCTCAGATGTTACATGCTGACGAGGGTAGAAGTGGCAGCGGTGGGATGGAATGGGCAGGTGGGTAAAGGCAGATCGCGCGTTGTCTCTCAGAGCCGCTGAAGAATTTTAACTTTACTGGTGCATTTTTGTTATCATACATTTTGGTCCTCGTTTACTCACAGTTTCTCACAGTGCAGAAATTATGCAGCGTGTAAACATCTGTGTCCTATTTATTTCACTTAAGATTATGGCCTCATTGTGTATCCACTGATTAAATGTCTCTAATGTGTCATTCTTTATGGCTGGGTAATACTCCATTTTCAACCCGCCCCCCGACTGTCTCCATTCTTTATCGTCTCCAGTGGATGGGCTCTGAGGCTATTTCCAAGATTTAGCTATTACACACTGTGCCTCTGTCAACATTGGTACACATATATCACTGTGGTATGATGCTTTTAGGCAATTTTCAATTTTACCCAGAGAACAATGAGATGCTATGGAAGGCTTTTAAGGAGGAAGGTAATGTGATGACATTCTCATAGGAAAAACTTCTCCAGTCACTAGTGTGTGTGGCAGTACATGTGAAAAGCCAAAATGTTGTACCTTTTAGTATACTAATACACATTTAGGAATTTGTTCTGAGGGGATGAAAAATCTAGGAGGACATGTACTGAATGTCTGCTGTGGGGGGGTGTGATAGGAAAACTGCCTTTCTTCTTTATAGTTTTTTATTTTGAATGATTTATTTTTTAATAATCAAATATTGTTTTAAATCTTATAAAAAAGTCAATAGTAATTTCATTTTTGAGAAACAAACACCAAAACACCTGTGGCTATGCCGTAAGGCAGTCCAAATAGCCCACCCACCCAGAGAGTTGTCCGTTGCGCTGGTCTCCATGTCTGCAGGTCGCCTCTCTCCTGGGTGCTGTCCTTTGGCTCCTCTGCACTCGCAGTTCTATCCAACCAGCTTGAACATCTCTTGTTCCCTTGAACAGTCCTAGTGCTGAGAAGCTTGCTTGGACCTCGAGTCACAGGACTTCGGTTACAATCTGGTCCCATTCACAGGAGGATCTTGCAAGTTCAGTAACACCTTGAGTATCAGTTTCTTCTCTTGTAAAATGACAAACCTTACCATCTATTATTACAGTATTCTGTATCTGAAAGAATTTTATAAATTATAAAACATTTTACATAATCAGACAATTATTTTTTACATACCACGTATACAATATATAAAAATTACATACACACATACACACACGTCCACCAGTTCACAGGGAGATTTCATCTTCCTCAGTGTTAGACTTATAATTATTCTAGAATGTTTGGTTGAATTCGTTTGTCTCTCCATGATATTTATGCATTATTATAGTTTTCATTTGTAACAGTGCATATTGGTCTCACCTTTCTTCTATATAATTATCATGTATTAAGAATGCGAATAGGCTGGAACTGTATACATTTAAGTCTGTTCTCTGTAGAAGGATTTTCACATTCTCCTGGAACTTTAGGAGCATACCTCAGTGAAAAATTAAGACATTTGAATTAAAGGAAGGGTTCTAAATTTATGTGTGTTCATGTGTCTTCTTTTCTATATATAATTGAAGATTAAATTTAGTTTTGTGTAGTCTTTCCAAAATAACTTTTACTGAAATAAAGTTAAAAAATTATGGATTTACAAGCAAATTTCTATACTGTCTCTAGGGGGCAGTGCTAAACCACTGATGTTTCCTCATCGCTATTGTAACAGTTAAAACAGTAATACTAATAGCAAGTATATTTGTGAGACAGTTATATACACTCCTAAATATTAGTAAAATATTTTTGTTAAATGAAAATGATAGGCATAGTTCATTCATTCAATAATTTATTCAACAAATATTTATTAGGGTCCATTATACACAATAATTTATATGAAGTACAAATATGAATAAGGAAATCCTATCTTCAAATAACTCACAAATGAGATTAGTAAGGCACGTGTGTGTACAAGTATGTATGCATAAGCACATTTTGAGTGTAAACTTCCAGGATAAGCAATAATAGATATAATAGTGCTGATTATATTTATGTTCCAGTCACTGTCCAGCAATTAATATATCCCAATATAGCCCGACCAACCTAATAATTCTTATATAATGACAACTTTTGTAGACAAAGCAACTGGGGATTAATAAGATTGTATGATTTGCTCAAAGTCACAAAGCTTAAAAGTTGTGTGAAGACTCCAAATGTTGATCTGTCTGATTTCAGAGCCCTGTCTCTCTGCTGTGATGTGGTCCCTTGTTTCAAGGTGTGTTTGAAATGCCATCAGATGTAATCACATGGAAAGCCATACAGACTTGTAAGAAAATGACAATGTTTCTATTTGTAGGATATCTGGAAAATTTTACAGAGGAGTGATCTGTATTTTTAGTCCATAAGAATTACAAGAAATTAATAGCAGAAAATCTGTTATTTTCCACTGCACAGATAAAGCATGTGAGGCTTCCACTGTACAGATAAAGCATGTGAGGCTGCCAGGGATCATGTCTATTGAAAAATGTGCAAGTAATAGAGGAAATCGGGATTTGCATTGAGGGCTATTTAATTTTAGAGGCTAAATTTTTAGCCAATGTGCTATATACATAGTAGGTAGAAGATACGAATAAAAGCATGAAGCATTGTTAGGCATGACTGAAATTTGAGATAAGTATAATGAAATGAGAAGAAAGACAAAGGAAATAGTTTGGCCATAAAAATCTTGAAGACAGATAAAAGAGTTTGGGCATATTTTATGTGCACTGGGAAATAACTGGAGATTTAGGAGAAAGGAAGAGACACTGTATTAGTCACTTTTCATTATTTTGGCAAGATATCTGACATAAACAATTTAAAAGGAGTAAAGTCTTTTTTAAACTCATGGTTTCAGGTAGAGGCTTCAGCCCATGATCAGCTGATTTTAGACCTATGGCAAAGGAGAGACATCACAGAAGAGGGCATGGCGAAGCAAAGCTGCTCATGTCATGGTAGTCAGGACGCAGTAAGAAGGAGGGGGAGAAGAAGCAGGAGGGAAGGAGGATGGAGGGAAGGAGGGAGGGAGCAAGGGAACAAGCAAGAGAAAGACAGAGACACAGAGAGAGATAGAGACATACAGAGAAAAGAGAGACAGAGACAGAGAGGGATCCAAGAGATGGGCTGGGAACAGTACACATCCTTCACTGGCACATGGACAGAGACTTCCCTTCCCTGAGCCCCACTTCCTAACAGCCCATTCATCCATCAATAAGGTCAGAGTGCTGATGATCTCATCCCCTTCCAAACACCATCACCTGACAGTCAAGCCCCGCACATGACCTTCGAGGGACATCCCAGATCTAAGCCATAACAGACCTCAACAGATTGTATTTTTTTTAAGAAAGAAAGAACTGGAGGAAGCTCACAGTATACCTGGGTTTAATAATTGCAGGATCATTAACAAAAACAGAAAAGAAGCAAAGTGTTGATTTAAGTAATGTTTGTAGTTCTTAGCCAGCCAAGTATGTGGTGGTTTATAGTACTTTACTGTATCTTCGTTGATGGTGAAACCATTAACTA
>PVIR01016230.1:0-36960 GCA_004026965.1 Petromus typicus | reverse complement strand
CTATTTATTTCACTTATGAGGATATCCTCAAGGTATGTCCATTTAAGTAGAAATGATTCAAACTTATCATTTTTTATGGCAGAGTAGTACTCCATTCTGTAGAAGAACCACAGCTTTTTTATCCAGTCTCCAGTTGATGGACACTTGGGTTGTTTCCAAGATGTAGCAATCACAAACTGGGCTGCTATAAACATGGGAAAAATTGGATAGTTTTATTACTACTGAGTTTTTGGAATTCCATGTATGCAAATGTATACCCTTATGTGAATTGTCTCTTAATCTCATTGTGGGATGTCACTTCACTCTGGTGATTGATTAAAAAGTCATGTAGAAGCGTTAGAGTTTAATGGAACTCATGCATTTCTGTGTGTGCTGAAATTTTGGAGCCTTGTCTCAAATGTTCTTGTCATTCCAAATGTCATAAAGCATTTCTCCTGTCCATTTTGCTTGTACATACTTGATAATTTCAAATCCTGCATTTCAGTCTTTAATATATCTTCAGCTGATTATCGTAACTGATGAGAAATACTGGTCTAGCTTCATTCTTGGAGATATGGCTGTCTGACTTTGCCAGTGCAGTTCATTGAAAACTTTCCCTTCCATCAATAATCTTAGCTGAATGTTGAAAAACAGTGAGTAGAAGATGGATAGATTTCTTTTGTTCTCTGTTGTGTTCTGTGGGTATGCATGTCCATTTTTTGCATTTATCATGGTGGTTTGATTACCCCAGCTTTGTAGTATAGCAGGTAGAACAGCGCCTCTCACTTTGTCCTTTCTTAGGATTGATTTGATGAGTCAGTGCTGGAAAATCTGTACATTTTTCTATGAAAAACTGCCTTGATGTTTTGATAGGGATTGCACTGAATATAGATTTAATGGTATTAGGATCCTAAACATAAGGATAAGTTTGGAGAAATTTTAATTCTGTTGTGATGTTCACAGTGATAGAAAGGTCACTGTAAATATGAATATATCTATATGAACTTAATTAGCATAATAACATCAAGTACGTTTTAAAAATCTACTAAATTTATTACTAATCAAATAATGCATATTTAATACAAGACAACATTTGTGTATTTTTCTTTTTGAAGACAGGGTCTCGCTTTGTGGTTCAGGCTGGCCCTGAGCTCAGCCTCAAACTTACATCACAGCAATCCTCCTGCCTCTGCCTCCTGAGTGCTGGGATTGGGCATGAGTCTCCACTCCCACTATTGTATGTGGTTACCGGGCGATCTAACCTGGGCCCTTGGGCTTGTAAGACAGGCACCAGAAACATTGAGCTAAATCCCCAGCCCCCATTTTATGTATTTCTGTAGCATTTTCCTATAAATCTTTAAAAATGAGTATAATCTATACTCAGGTAAAGTCTAGGTATCTGCTTTTTGTTATTACAACTTTATGAAAATGTGAACAGTTGTGCTCTGTGCTACCCTTTCTGCATATTCTTAGTCCTTTTTGGTACTTATTAAAATTGATAATTCTAATTTTCTGTGATGAACATCCTCATGAATACCTTGACTATGAATCCTCTGTTACAATATTTTCAGAGAAAAAAAAATTCTAAGATTGTAAATGCTTAATGTTCCTAAGTTTAATTAAAGGTGACTTGGGCTAGGGATTTAGCTCAGTGGTTCGGGCACCTATCTTGCAAGCACCAGGGCCCAGTTTGATCCTAGCCACAGACAATACTGGGAATGGAGACTCATGCCCAGCAGCAATCAGAACCACATACCATAGTGCCAGGCATGGTGGCTCACGCCTATAATCCCAACAGTCATCATTGCTATGATGTGAGTTTGAGGCTGAGCTCAGGGGCAGCCTGAACTACAAAGTGAGACCCTGTCTCAAAAAAAAAAAAAAAATAGGGACTCACTAAAAATACAAATATTACTTACAATCACAGTTGAATGAAGTTACCTTTTCAAAATATGCTTCCCAATACTAGAAGATATTTTTATAATTTTTACTTGTGAATTTCATAGTGTTAGAGAAGAAGTTATTATTTACTTATGTTTAATACTTGGAATTGGACTCAGGTCCACTACACTGAGCTACAACTCTGGTACTCCTTTATTTAAAAAATATTCTATTTTGAAATAAGACCCAGAGAAGTCACTAAGTTGACCAGGCTGAGCAGGAACTTATGATAATCCTCCTTCGCCTTCTAGGGCCCTGAGGTCACAGGCTTGTGGATGCTACTATTTTAAAGACCAAATCCTGAAGGGTCTTCAGGTTTTAGATATTAACAGGAAGGACACAAATGTAAGTATGTCCAGGTGGGTCAACTAGAGACCACAGCAAGAAAAAGGTTTCAGCAGTGGCACAAACTAAGGAATCAGTCTCGTGGGAAGGCTAAGGCCTGGGTCCTGCTGGGAGTCAGAGTAAAAGAATATCACTATCTAAGACATTCTTGCAGGGACTTTAAAGCTCTACTTCCTGATTAAAGAGTGGAAATGAAATTTTAAGTAATAATTGGTAATATATTTTAGAAACTCTTACTGCATTGTGACATTTTCATGCATGCATATTGCTGTAGTAAGGTACAATCATTCCATTTATTCTCTTCTCCACCCTGCCCCCCTTTCCTAGACCTCCTTGCTCCTAATAGTTTGTTTTTACTTTCATGTTATTTTCTTTCTTATCCAGATACATATTATAAAAGTAATTTTATAGAGATACTGTGTTTGCAAATGTTGAGTGAATATATATTACTTACAAATGGAAGCTAGAGCAATATTTCTCCAATTTTGTTACTCAGCAGCCAGAGATTAGAACTATTCCTCAAGATCTTGGTGGGCAATAGAAGGAACGATAAACTCAGAAACAAGGTGATAATTAGGAGGGCATCTTCTAATAAACCCTGAAACATTTCATTATATTGATAATTGCCAGGAATATAAAGACAGCCAGGATGTGTTGAAAATTCTCTTTAAGGCTTAGCAATTTTAACTGTGTAAGAGACCAGTTAATTTGGTGCTAGAAATATAAAGACTTATATTTTTATCTATTTGCAAACAAAAATATTGGAAAGGACAATAAATATTCACCAGACATAGAATTTTTCCCACAGGCCTTTCAGTATGAAGTGCTGGGTTTTCTTGCTTAAAAAAATATTGTTCTAACATAAGATATATATCAACATAGCTTCTTTCAGTATTCACTGCATTTCCCTTGATTTGACCTTATACTTTTTAACTAATAGACTTTAATTTATAGTAGATTGTTTTTAGAACTAAGCCTCCAAAAAAATAATACCAAAGCTAATTAGCCTATTAGGTTTCTTCTACAAATTAAAAAATATATTTTATTAATCAATATCACTTATCATTTAGTCTTTGAAAAAATGCTGAATTCAGAAACATTGTTGGTTTTTACTTTCCTGAAATAGTGAATAATGTTTCCCTATGAAAGTAGAGAGCATTCCAGGCAGAGTGTAAATTAAGTCTTCAGGAGAAAAAAAAAATGCTGACTGTTCCATATGAGCATTATTGAAAACTTTGCAAAGAATGGAATCAGAAAATGCTGACTTGACAGAGGATAGAGAAAGTATTTACGCATGTGGCCACTTATGTGATTTTGTTGGCTTATTAGAGACTTATAAAACTGTATCTGAAATATTTTAATGCCCCTCAGTTTAAGATGTACACTCATATCCACTGATTTTCATGTAAGATGTGATAATTACAGATATTACCCATGAGAGGAAAGAAAAATAAAACATGATCATTGGATAACCCAGTGACAAAATTTGCCTTAGCTATTTCTTTGCTATGAAATTCACTTTTTTACTGAGTGGATAGGGGAGCAGAGGATAAGTACTATATTAACAATTTCACCAGCTACTGGAAGCACTGGATAATCACATTGTCCTAAACTTCATAGTATCTAAGAAGGTAAAAAATTTAATTTCAGAATAGGATAATTCTGATGACTTGTGGCTCTATGAATTATCACTTTTATTAGTGTTTGTTTTCTGTATTGACATAAATATTATTTAGGAATATTTCAGATTGAATCAGTATCTTATAATTAAATCATCACTAGTATTTCTATTGAAAAAACAATAGCAGATAGATACTTTTCATACCCAAATGTATGAAACAAAATATATTTTTTCTTAAATAAAAGTTAAAATATCATCAGCTCTTTGTGAAGACCGATTTATCCCAATCTTAACAGTTGTTTTCAATTTTCAGTGGAGAAAATGTAATCTATTTTAAAGTTTTTATTTCTCTAAATTCTGATGAGCTTGGTGTTGGATGTTTTTATTGAAAATTTTCAAGTAAATACAATTTTAATTTCTAAAATATTAGTATTTTCCTGTTCAAATACATAGCTGTATTATTTTCACATATTTTTCCTAATCTTACAATTAAAAATTGAACAGATGTTGAAATATTTGCTAATTTTGATCTTCACTTAATTTCAAGGTCCTTAAATATTTGAAGCAGCAGTTTTATCATTTTAATATATAAAACTATTTAAACATAAAAATGTGTTTAATTTTCTAGCAATTCAATTATCTGCTTAATGATGAAATTTTTGAAATTTTCCTTTTAAGATTTTTGTTTTTTCAGGGATTTTTCAGATGTACTTTTTAAGATACCCTGACTTATAAAATTAGCATACAGGTAGTTCAACATACTGTTTGAAAGCACTGTAAGTTGCATCATAATGCCTGTCTTTTTGCTCTATCTCAGCTGTGTGAATTTAGAAGAGGTAGTTAATGGCTCAGTGTTTTCACCTGAGGGTGAGTCAAGATCAATAGACTTGGTATAAAAGCTATGTAATGAGCATTCCAGTATGTTAATCCACACCTGATTTGTAGGGCAGTTCATCTCAGCCTATGGTCCTCATAACATGCAAGAGGAGAGTGTGCCTGAGAAACGGTGTTTTGCCTGCTGTGTTTTCTACATCATGCAGGTTCTTTTAACTAAAACTAAACTGTATTGTGAGAGTAAAGCTGGATTTCCAGTGCGATTGGCTTGGAACTTCCTCAGGGATTAGTAAAGCACAGTGCAGAGCGGGTTCTAGTTGGGTCACAGAGTGTAAGTTTTGAGTCTCTATCTGGTTCCTCAGTCTTTGTGCTCTAGCACTTTTATCCCAGTTCCTCAATCTCTGGAAGCAGAGAAGGTGACTTTGTCCTCCTGGGGCCATTTTTATTTATTAGTACATAATACTGGCATTCCTTCTGTGAAGTTGATAAATGTACATCTTACTTCCTTCTTGTATTTCTTTGCCTTCCTATGTCTCTTCATGTCCTTGTCCTCTACATTTTCTTTTTCTATTTTCTATCTTTAATTTGCTTTTTATTCATATTCTGGTATTTCAGCTTATAGGCCTTATTTACTTCATTTAATATTATCATCTCACTGTGTACCCATTGTCCTACAAATGACTCAGTACATCTTTGTCAGACAGCACATTTATAAGTACAATATTTTCTTTATCTTTCCAACTATTAATGGACAGATAGGCCACTTTTGAGATTTAATTACCAAATTGTGCTATATACATAGATATGCATGAATTACTTTAATATGTCTGTAACATTTTCTGGAAGATGCTAAAAAGAATAGTTGGGGCAAATGGAACTTCTAATTTCAGTGTTTTGAGCAATATCCAGACTTACTTCTGTAGTTGTACTGGTTTCCATTTCTACCAGCAGTGTAGGTTAACTTTTCCCCTGCAGCTTTGCCAGCATTGGTTACATTTGATGTTTCCATGATGCTTCATTCTTTTTGTAGTAAGATGGAATCTAAGTGTTGTTTAAATGAGCATTTCTCTAATAGAGTTTTTTAGAATTCCTTCATGTATTTATTTGACATTATCCTATGAAAGGTCTATTCTTCCAACATCATTTTTTGATTGGGTATTTTATTTGTATGGTCTTTAATTTTTCTGAGTTTCTTAATATTCTAGATATGCAGACTGGGGAATGCTTGGCTAAGTTTTATTTTTTCCAAATTTTGTAGGTTGTCTTTTCATTTTGTTGGTTGGTCCCTTGGCCATAATAATTCTACTTCTTAGCACTGAAGCCATTGAAACCATGGGTCAAAATCGATGGGTCAAAATCTTTTTAAAGTTGGGTATGATAGGCACTATGTCTCCTCACTAAGAAGTCACACTGATACAGAATATTGATACTAGAGACTTTCTTGTGACCTCACCCTAGCATGTGGTTCAGAAACTTTTGAAATTGATATGCAGATGTTTGGATATATGTAAAGATGTGGGCTGGAAAACTCTTGAATATTGAAAAGCAGAGTTTAATAAGCAAGTTCTGCTAAAACATCTGGAGACTAGAATGCTGATAGAATGATAAAGGACAGTCTACGAAGTTGGGAATAAGTACCTAGATTGTCACATTTACTGATGAGTTACCCAAAGTAACTTCGGTGAATTTTTTTTGGTTTTGTAATGTTGTCTTGATTTTATTTACTCTGGGTCTTTGTTTTTCATGGTCTAGCTAAGTTCTTGTCTATTAGATTTCCTCCCAAAAATCCAGTTCTTTGTTTTATTGGCCTTACATTTTTAGTCTTTATTTCCTTCACTTCTATTCTGATTTCTACTATTTTTAACTTCCTATACTTTCAGGTTTACTTTATCCTTATTGTGGTTTTCTTAAATGATACCCTGAAATTTCTTTGTTTGAAACTTTATACTAGTTTAAGGCCATACCACCCTGAATGTGGTCAATCTCATCTGAAATCTTTTTTTTTTAAATTGAAATCTTTATTGGTACGTTACATCATGACTGCACTGAACAATGAGAATTTGTACCAGTATATGACACAACTTAATTCTCATTTTTCCCATAGCCCTACCCACACTACCACCCCCCATATATATAAACTTTGTTTCCTTTCTTTTTTGTTATAATCTCACCTAAAATATTTATAGTATATTTATGTGACCCTTGATGCTAAAGCTTCTCTCATTTTTGCTGTATTTGACAGACCTGTGCATGGTTGTCTCGATTACCATTTGTTTCAAAACTTTCAAAAAATAATTCTTGATTCTTACAATACCTTTGTTTTTTAATTTCCATTTTGATCTTTGTATAGTTTTTGAGTTGCTATCAATTCTCAGCTTTATAGTATTATGTTCAGAAAAGAAAGTTTCTATGATTTCAGGGTTCAAAAAGTTTTCAAAAATCATTTTATAATCTACTTATCTGTACTGAAAATGTTTCTTGTGCTGATGAGAAAATTGTGCAGCTGTTGGATATCAGAAGCTGATCAGTCTTCCAAATGTCTAGATAGGAGAATGGCGAAGGCTAAAAAAGGAAAATAACAGATTTGTGTGATTTCAAGTATACAGGGCAGGGGTGCTTCATAGTGGACAAAGTCTCTCCCATTCCACATTTTACATGATTTATTGCTTGGTTTATAAAGAATAGCAGATGACTCATAGAGTGGAAGTAACGCTAAACTCATCAGGAGCTTATCTGAGCAAGTATCACATTTTCAGGGGGCTACAATAAAGTATAAGAATGCACCTTGGTCATGTTTTGCTCCTTCTGACATCTTGATGTCCCATTTTATCTTTATTGCCTATCACTAAATATCCTAATATATTGTTCTTGATTTGCATCCATCATAATAGACATATATATACCGTGCTTGTAATATCAGAGCATTCTCTATTTGTTTGTATAATTACTATTAGTAAATTTCCAACTTTGTATACTTTCTCAATGATGCCCTACAGTTAGTTGAAAGAACTTCTTTTAACATTTATTTAGAATAGGTCTGGTAGAAATACATTCTCTATGCTTTTCTTGTCTGAGAAGTATTTTATTCATCCTTCATTTTAAAAAGAAAATATCTTTTTCAGGTACAGTACATCATCTGCTTATTTCTTACCCCTTCAGTACTGTGAAAATCTTACAGTGTTCTCTTTTGAGAAGTGAAATGTTAGGTGATCTGGGATAGTTCCCATGTTCTTCTGTGTCATTTCCTTTGTAACCCTGAGTAACTTCTCTCTACCTTTCATCTGTGAGAGCTTTATTATAATATTTCTTGGGGTAGATTTGGTTAATTTGACTTATCACTTGAGTCTTCCTTACCTACATACTTGTATCTTTTTCTAGGTTCAGGATGTTTTATTTCCTGAGGTGGATTGTCTATTCCTTCAACATTCTGAAGTCCTTCTGGTAGCCCAATAACCAGGATATTTGTTTTTGAACCACACCAAAAGTTAAAGGAGCTTTCTTCATCCCCACATTTTTTTTCCTACTACAGCTGTACATTTTTCTATACCTTACCTTTATATATACAAATTTTATATTTGATTTTTAAAACCTGTTTCCATGGCGAGCTGCTAGTTCCTGCTGTTGACCACATCCCCTCAGTGCTGGTGGTGGGCACTATGGCTGAGCTTCATCAGTTGATGATCTCTAGAGCTCAGGGCTAAGAGTAGTGTTCTAGCTGTCCTTTGAAGAGACCACTCTATTCATGATACTCACCATAAAAATCCTGACCTTCTGTACCCCTCATATGTGAGAAATAAATAGCAAGCAGATTCACCAACCATCAGAATAAGGACAGGACCAGTCACCACTTATCAAATATGGGCCTCTGGCTAAGATCAAGTGTGGATGGGTCTGATCATAGTAGCACAGGGGAATCGGTACGCCAGAGGAGCCCTCCTGCACTAACCCCAGAATCTTCAGTAGCAGGTACTGGCCAGGGATTCATCAAAATACAAGCCTGCTGATGAGTCCAACTGTAGGATGGTGGTATTTCTAATTTGGGTCTGCCTGCTGGTCCAAGTTGAGCCTGTGATTGGATAAGCAGCTGCAGGCATCAAGAACAGTCACAAGTACCCTCAAGTGGCTCAACAACACTGGAAGTTGGGAGCTTTTGATAGCTGTTAGAGTTTTGCAGAAGGTGGCCAGCCATGGCTGGAGCCTTGAGGAAAGCTACCTTCTTCCCAGTTTATTGGAGGTGAGGGAGGTGGGATATTAATAATGGGTAGAAATCACTTCCTGATGTCTGTCAGTTAGAAGTAGTTTCCTTGCTGCTGCTCCAAAGAGGTAGCAAAAGAGTCAAGATGGGCAGAAAGGAGGCCACCATGGCTGATCTGCTGAGTAGCCCAGCGAACAGCTCAACATGGGCTAGGGGGCCACCCAGTGAGGGAAAGTAAAAAGGGATGCCTTGACCTCACTCAGCCAAACCACACTGACCATGGGCTTTCACAAAGAAAACCAAGGGAGAGTTAAATGTTTCTTGTCTATCTCAAAAGTAGTTGAATCTATTCAAGGGTATTCATTCCAGTCTTCATAATAACTTGCCCTTGTTCCTAACCTCTCAGAGGTCCTAACAAGGCTGTTGTTTTGTTGATGTGTTTGTTGTTACTCATTCTTATTAATCACTAGACTGAGGCAAATTCAGATTAGCCAGGAACTTGTCATTGGGATGTTGCCAGATGGTTGATCACAAATAGTTCACCATTGTATCGTTTAGAAAGAAAAAAGAACAAGGTTTTCCATGAGACCAAGTTAGACCAAGATGCTTTGTCCATTTATTTTCCATGGTCAGACATGGCCAAGTTCTCCCTAATAACAGATAAGCTCTGGGATTCCATGTCTGTCCTGTTACCAACAAAGCCACCAAGCTAGTTCTGACCCTTAGCCCATAACCTAACAAGCCCAGGACAATCCTGGGGCAGGCCAAATCCCTTTCTTGATAGCTGCCTATTTTTAATTTGGATTCACAGTGTCTGAGAGATTTGCAACCAGCTACAAGCGCTATTAACCAGAATAGAATTCCAATATACTGGGGCATGGGTTTAGCTATGATACAAGAGCTGTTTTCAAAGCTCTTCCCAAGAAATGCTAAGGCTTAAGAACTTCTCATTAGCTTCATTGTCCCAGCATTGAATTCTATGACAAAGTGTCATGATTTTTACACTGTTCTTCTCCCGGTAAAAGGGGGTTTCACCATCATACCCTGAGGTTGGTACAGTGTGGGTGAAAGCAGACTCTTGATCATCTATGCTAATGCTAAGCAGGGTCACATCTGAATCTCAGTCCCAGAGGTTAAAATTGTCCCCAGGTCAGGGCTGCTGTGCACAAGGACACCCCACAGCCAACCAGAAAAAAATGCTTCCAATGCTTGATTCTGTCTGGCACCTTAGAGGTCTCTTGATGCCAGAGGTGGCAGACAGGCTCCCCGTTTGAGTTCTGAACTGCAACTGGGACTAAAGCTGCTATTGGATGTTTGGTCTCAATGCAGTGTACTTTACACTGGCCTATGAAACAAGTTCTGAGCTAATATTTTTGCTCTGCTCTCTAGCAGGTGGAATCCTATTTCTAGTTCTGCCACTGAATTTCAGGGAGGGGTGATGAAAATGTGTTTGTACTGCATGGCATCATGCAGTTCTAGTAGCTCAATCAGCAGTTGGTGTCCTGGGACTCTGCCTGTCAGGGAAGTTCACAGAGGTAGGCCTGCTACTGGTTTTCAAGCCTGAGGCCTAAACTTAGTTCTTTATCCCTCCCTCAGATTGGAGTAGACTCTCCCTATGCTCAACTGCTTAGAACTAGAAGTACCATGACAGAGGAGCCTCTTCCCTTCCTGCCTTCTTCACCGCATCTTCTCATTCTGTTACATTAAAAGCAATCACCTTGGCCTGGTAGTCTGATGCGTGAATAGCTGTTCAACTCTGTTTGGAGAGAGGTCAGAGGGAGGTGGTCTTCACCTACCCCTTTTTCAATCCCAAGGAGACTATATTTGTAAATTAATAAACCTCCTGTATGAACCAGCAAGTAACCTTTAGCTTCATTCCAGGATTTGGAAAATTGGAAATTCGTTCATAAAGCCTTTTTATGTAACCATTATTGTTACATCATATTTGCTGCTTCTGTAACCCTATACCTGTCCTCAGGAAAGAATTCAGTTAAAATCTAAATATAAATAGTAGTGAAAACTTCCTCACAGCATATAACTGTGTGCTCCTTTCCAAAATGACATGAATTATGTATGGACAATCAAAAGATATATTGAATTTGTCCATTTAGCCTGATGTTTCTACACCTTGGGGTATATGGCATCTGACATTTGCAAATGGCAACATAATCTTTGCACCTAGACACTTGCCTTTGCTCTTGGAGCATCTAAAACACCCATAGATCTAATTCCAAAATGCTTGAAGAATGTTGATTTTAATTTTAATGTCAAATTCCTTGAGTAGACATTTCTAAAAAACGCAAAAGGCCAAAAAAGCACAGGTAGATAGGTTACTATTAATCATGAGGAAAGCATAAACTGAACCAGTGAAATGTCAGTTGGTACCCTGTAGAAAACAGTGAAATGCTAATGTGGAACAACTGAGATAATTTTACACTGCCAGTAGGAATACAAAGCAAGACATCCTCGGTGAAAAAGGTATCCTCCTCAAATACACTAGTTGTGGAATTGTACTGTCCAACAGTTCCACTCTAGAGCTAGATAGTCATAATTTGTGACTGTACCAAGTGCTACTGTCATATTCACTTTAACATGGTTAATTTTGCAACATGTGATTTATACCACAATCAAAAGATGGATCTTTGTAAAACTTTATAATACTATTCAATCTTTTCTCCTAATTCTATCCTTTGTTTCATAGCATAATCATCAGAAAACTTAGGTGGTTTCTCTTTTACTTTTGGAAATGTGTTAAGCTTTTCATTTTTGCCCATGAAATGTTTAAGGAAATACTATATAAATGTGCAAATCAATCTATAGAAAAGACATTTCCTTATTGAAATTATAAAATAATTTGCTACGTGCCTGTTATGCCAGTCAATTGGTTTATGATACCAATGGTAATTTTAACCACCTTTAAGCAAAATATTTTGTTTCTAATGTCAATATGCAATTAAATGGATGATTAAAATTCAATCATTAACACTTTATTAAGAGATGTAATACACTGCCAATTCCCTCCTACTAATACATTTATGTAAATAGCTTCTTGTGCAGCAATATTAAACTTGCATGTTTATGCTTCATTTTTATGGTCTTTTGAATTAAAAGGACACATTTAAGAAATATTAAAATACTATATCTTAAAAGCATTTTAGCCTATTGAAAATGCCTTTCTCTTTTATGTATGTGAGAAATATATTAATTTCATTTAATATTAATATTAGTTACATTAAGTGGTTGAATGTTTGTCTACTTTCCCCCTTACACATTTGCTTCTTGCATAATTTACAGTGATCCATAAATTTTTCTTCTTTACTGGGAATCAAACTCAGACTTTCACACTCGCCAGGCAGTCATTGAGCTGCTGAGCTACATTCCTAGCCCTAGAAATAACTACATAAAATGTACAGTCACCACCCATCTCCACACAACACTGCTTTAAATGCCTTAGCTGTCTATAATCTCAATCTGAAATCAATCAAACTGTGTAAAATACTAAGACCAATTTGATAAGAGTGCAAATCAGTACAAGCCAAGGAAAAACTAGGCATCATCTTCAATTTAGATCTTTTCTTCTTAAAAGAAACTCCCAATCGAGAAATATGAAATAATGGTTATGGTTTATGTATGCATATACCTTGTAGAAATATCAATTGAGGAAACTGGAATTTGACACATTAATAAGTGAAAACAACGAGAATACTTACATTTTATTTCAATATGTACAAATGTGCCTATTGCCTCCTTACTCTTCCCTCTTCCCTCCTTTCCTTTTAGCATATCTGCCCTGATAACCCTGCCATAGTCTTGAATATTCCTCTGTGACTGTTTTACCATAATGAGCATCTGTCTCCCTTTTAGTATTTTACGTAGCTTATATTGTATTACTGTATATCATTGTTTAAAGTAAGATAAACACTTGTAATAAAACAAGAATTTTTAAATATCTCTAAGTTAGGTGTTTTATAATCTAAACTTTGGAGGTGGGCATTATGTGAGAAGCTCTTAATGATCTGACTAATAAGAATACTAATTGTTTCAGATGAACACGTTGATAGGTTCCCTGCATCAATGGACACAGGCTCTCTGTGCTAATCAAATCATCAGGATGGAAACAATGGCTCCTTAATAATAAGTGTGATTTCTAATTATAATAGAAAAGATTCAGTCATACTTTACATGCACATTTGTCACAAAGACCATAGTTTGCCCGAACCTATGCTAAATACTTGTGTTGAAATAGATTTTACACCCATTAAAGCTAGTAAGCATGTCAGATCATTCTGAACACATATGCTGCTCTACTTAGATTATTCTGAAATGTTTTCAGACTTTAACAAACAAGGATCTACCACTCTGTCAACTCCTGCTTTTCCTAATTACATTATAACACCAAGATCTCATGGGTAATCCTCATTAGTTTTAGGAGCAAATAAAGTAGTGTCACTTGATAAAAATCTATGCCAGAATGTTCTGTGAAATTTTGTTTTATTCTCAATTTGGAGCCACACCAAAAAAAAAAAAATTATCTAACAGTATAGTATTTCTCATACTCTATATACCAGGAAAGTTTGTTTTATTATAAGAGAAAAGATGAACCAACTTAAACTTTATATATATATATATTTTTGAACCATTCTTTCAGACATTTAACTTTGGTAGAGCCTCTGAGTTCAAGGTCATCACTAGTGTCAAGAATTCAGAGCTGCTGGAAGTTGAATCAATTGTAAACACTTTGAAAAGAGCAAGGTAGATGCTGTCTTGAGAAACTGACTCAAAGAAAAAGCAATATTATCTTCAGTTTTCTTTTACAAGGTGAGCAGATGGTGAATTATTTAGGGCCACATTGCTAGTGAAAGGTACAAAAGAACATTGCGTTCTCACGGGCAATGGCTCAGGGCCTAGTGTTTTCCAGGCTCTTTTGGTAGAAAGTTTAAATGTGTTGTGGATAATTTTTAAAGGTGGAATTATACTCCCCAAATGTTTTTCTTCTCATATTCTTTTAATACAGTTCAGGTCTAATATGTCACCAAGTGTTTGCCACTGTGACTTCTAGTTTGCTATATCATGAATACAGGAAAGCTGTATGAAAACAAAGTACATCTGTATAGACACAAACAGTAAGCATTAGAATGTTGTATACAGACTACTCTTGTGTTTGCTAAATCTCAAGTAGGCAAGGTAACTTTGCCTTATATGGATTCAGAAGTTCACCAGGGCAATAATTTGGGATTTTCAGTAAATTTTAATACTGGTAAGAATTATAAATCTGGTAAAAATGTTAGATACATGGGAATAGATACAGACTGTGGTGTAAATATAAATTCTTACCTAAACATAAAACATAAAAATGTTTTTAAAGAATGAAGAGTTATTTTAGAAAACTCTGATAGACTTCTCACCACTACATGATTCCCAAATGAAAGAATGATTTGTGCTATCTATTTCTTACTGCCACAGGAAGTAGCTATAAGACTGTGAATGGAACTGTGGATCATAGGAATGTGTATAAATGTGAATCAGAAAATGATTTGATTCAACTTTCTGTCTTTTTACCTCTTGCCTCCTTGTATATACCTTTTCCCCTCGATAAAAGAACATGTAACAGCAATTAGTTTATCCCAAAGATCCTCTAAGTACCAGTCACCCATCATGTGGTAGTGGGTAATACTAAAGTAAAACAACAAATCTATGCACTGTTGAACTGTATATATAGGTGAAGTATAAGTACTCATAGAATTATGATTAAATGCTGGAAGGTATTTGAAGCTCACATCTTATTGGCATAGGGGCAGTGTGCCAACATCTTTTCAGACATGATATTCTTGTCATTGAATATTTAAGTAGAAACTTGATACATGGGTACAGGTGTCATTTAATATAGGGAAATAACTTCATACCACGTAACAAATACCCCCAATCTGTTTCAACTGTAAAGTGCACTTGCTGACTTCAGAGAAAACTTTTTTTTAACTTCTCAGAAGCTTCCTCTATCCTACCAATGATTGTCTTGCCTTTTCTTGTTCCTACAAGATTATTAGGCTTCCCAGCTAGTGTTTCCCTTCAAAGGTGCACAGTATGTTTATCTGTGAGGTAACAAATATTGGAAGTGTTCTCACCCATCACTAACAAACCTGGTAAGGGAATATTGACAGGATATATTTTTAGAAATCAAACAGAAGTCTTACCTTCCCCACCACTTAAATGGAACACAATTGTTGCATTTGCTGAGGGCGTAATTTTATTTCTTCACTCCCAGACGGCTTAGAAGGGCAAATTCAATGCTATCAAATTGTGTGGCTGAGCATAAGGGAGTAGGGAAAAGGAAACATTACTGAGAATTTGGTCATGTCAGGTGAGCATGAGAGCTAATGAGAAGGAAAAGTCATTGATGAAATCTGGATTAACTTTAGCAATATTAAAGTTAAGGACAATTAGGGTATAACACAAAGAATGAAACAAACATTCATTGTTCCATAGATGTATAAATAATGGTATAATATAAATGATAATTTTTTATTAGAAAAGAGTTCAGAATAAAATATATGAAAAGAATAAAGAAAATGTAAAATCATCTTTACATTCTGCAGCCATTTTTCTTGTTACCACGATCTATCAATGTGCATTAAAATAGTAAAAGCTTTTTAAAAATGGAACATGTGTATAGTCCCAGAGACTTCTTCCCTAAATAAAAATGTGTTAATTGCAAAGGAATAACAGCAATTATACAGTAGAACAACTTGATACTTTGTATTTTACCAAGAAATCATACTTGGTGTAATTAAAAGGGATGTGATTCCTGACATCATACCTGAAAAAAGTATATACATATGATATATATGGCTATAAAAATATCTCCAAACTCAATGAGGGAAATTTTAGAAATGACATTACTCAAAGTCTTATGGATATGATAGGAAATGACACAGGAATAGTTACAGATGCCGGGAGCTGAGTGAGATTCCACCTAACACTAGATGGAACGTTGACTTATTCTTGACATTAGCTGAAATGACTGATGATTCCAAATGAACCCCAGAAGACAATGAGGTGGTCTGTATTCCCTGGCCAGGTAGTTCTAATGACAAATATCTTAGGCTTTCTCCATTGAGATAGGGAGCAGTTTATGAATCTGTAACACATGGATCTAGCTGTGCCTAACTAAATGCCACAAGCCATTATAAAGGTCAGCAAATCTTCTGGAAAAATTCAACTGGCTTCCGGAGGTACACCTTGAAGGTTCAAATAATTTGTTCAGAATTTACCATTCATGTTTAGGACAAGCTGTGGCTGGCGACAGTACTTGAAGGTGACTTCCTGTTATCACTTGAAATCCTGTTCATAGTTGCCTTATGGCTGAATAAAGAAATATATTTTTTTCTAGATTCTGATGATCACAATACAGTGCTGAATGGGAGGCATATTATGGAAAAATGTTCCACCAACCAAAATACATATATATAAATAGAAATGGATATTGTTGAACAAAATTTGTCCCTGATATCCAACTTATAAGCAGAAATGGTTGCTGCCTTTGTTCCAGACTATTTTAAGGATGACTTTACAACAAGCAGCTTTGGCATATAGAGATAGTGTGTCTCTTCAAGCTAAAGGGCAGTTGGGTTTACTCAATAAAGAGTAATATAATCCTTATATATAAGGTCAGGCTGACTGATTCTCCAGGATAAAAGATCTGGGTCCTTAACCTTACAATTCTTCTTTAAGGCATTTTGTGGAAGCTCAGGGAACAGGTACAAATGCTTTCACTTTTGCCACTGCTGTAAGTATATGTGTAATATAGTTCTTTGCACCTAACCAAGGACAGTGGTCATATATATATATATATATATTTCATCCCTCAGGTAATTGTAGCAGTCTTAACAGATGACCTTAAAATAAAATGGCAAAACTTCTGCAGTTGATTTTTGCCTACTAAAATGTACAAGTTCTCATTTAAAAAAAAAAGTCACATTTACAGTAATAGGTTATGTCATTAGTCAAGGGCATATGGGACCCATATGATGTAAGTAAGATACAGTGAGCACTACATTTTATCTCAAGTTTTAAAACTATTTATTGGTCCATTTTAGGCACATATAATGTAAAACTCATTATAGGAAATTTTCACTTGTACGTGGTACATCCCACCTCTTTTCCCCCCCATTCCTCCCTCCTACCAAAGCCCCTCCCTCTCTATGTGCAAAAGCTTTCTTTCCACTTTTTCCTTCTATTTTCATTAGAGATAACCTTTAATCTGTTTTATTTGGCATAAACAGGCCTTATCTATGCTCATACTGAACTTCCAATTGTTGAACGAAATATTTGGAATTCTTACGTTGAATACTTTGATCACTCCATGCCATTTAAAGTTCCTCTGGGGTGTTTTATTTTTCTGATTCTATTCATGTATTTCTCAAAGCATTTTTAAAAAGTATATCTTCTTGTCATCTAAGAGTTATTTCTCCAAGGTTTGCCCAACATGAAACTTGACTTTTCATAGGTTTAACTAACCAAGTATGTCCTTACTCAGAAATGGATACATTTTTGGCTTATATAATTCTCTTAAAATTCCAGCTGCCTGCTGGATAAATTCCTGAAAAGATGAACATATATTAAAAGCTGAATGTATAATATCCATGTTTCAAATCTAGCAGGCACTTGGAAGGTTCTTCAGATTCCTTCATTCCATTTTAGAGCTCATATCAATGAGCTAGTCCTGAGCTTCATCGAGTAGTTCCTGTCCTCTGCATCTTCATTGCTCATGGACGACTATCACCTATTTTTGTAGGTTTGAGATGCTCAAAATTAGCTTCTGTATTGTTATAAAAAATGTATCTCCATGCAGATGCCTAGAGAATAAAATTACCCCTGAATTCAAGAACTTCTGTGGACTGACCCTAGCCTCTTTCACTTTTATCCTTTCCTTTCCTTACCTTTCTCTTTCCCTTTCCCTTTTCCTTTTCCTTTCCTTTTTTTCTTTTCTTTGGGGGGCACTTTCTTTGCATTACACTTCATGCCCAAGCAATAGTAAATGATGAACCCTTATTTCTAAAATTGTGCACAAAATACAATCATTAACCAGTGTCTCCTGGTCACCTACACTATTTCCATCTTTCCTCATTTCCAAAGAAACAAATTCATCCTTTTAAGAGTTAGTAGGTGTGATGGCACACACCTGTAATCCCAGCACTGGGTAGCAGACTGAACCAGGAAGATGGCCCAGAGTTTCAGGCCAGACTGGGGTACATATCCTAGTGAGTTCAAAACCAGCCTAACCAGCATAGTGACAGCCTGCATCAAACAAAAAGAATTGGGCCTAAATTTACATTGAGAAATCGTTTACAATCCTAATAATTCACTGAATCTGTAATTTGGTAATAAGTCCCTTGCTTTGGGTACACATGTAATATATTATGAATCTCTCCTGTTACAGCTAAAGTGAGATTAGATCATATTTCTTTCTGCCAAGTTGAAGTAAGATCAGACGAAGACAGGAAGCAAAAATTACTATTTTTGTGTAACAAAATCATGCATGCTCAGCAATTAGATGTAGTTAAATAAATGAACAACACAAGTCACCCTGCTGCTGCACCTGTTACCCCTCTCACGCACACACAAATCCACATAAATCCCGCCCACCTCTGAGGACCAGTTTGTGTCCCCTGCTGCAGCACATAGGCTCTGATGTCTCTGATTGCCCTTTAGCAGAAGTAGCAGAATTCAGTGACTATATTTAGCAGACGGGCTTGAGAGTCCGCATGAAGCTACTTCAAACTCATTTCCAACTCATTTATTTTAACAACCAGAGAATTTCCTTAAGCAAATCTTGCGGTAGTGCTTTACTCTTAAGCAAATGTAGGCTTTGTAAGAGGAAAAAATATCACATAACTTTGACCTCCTGAACACCAGCCATGTAACCAAATATGGCATGTTTTACATGTACTTGAATGAATACTGCCATAATGACTGGAAGCCGAGTTACTATTAGACATGTTCATTAAAGAGATAATACATAAGTTTTGGACCTTTCAGGCATATTTGCAACACATGTATTTACATGTAACAGGCAAGTATGAAATATTTATCCTTTTACTGAAGCCAACACAAATAGTTCTGCTTTCCAGAAATACCTATTTTATTCTACTTTCTGGCATAACATAAAGATATTACAAAATATTTTTTAAATTAACATATGTAATGTTTCTACATGAATATAAATCTGAACATTTCTTTTACATGTTAATCATATCTAACTATATTTGAAGACAGCAAGATTATAACAAAAGTATCTTTTTTTTTTTTTTTTTTTTTTAGGTTTTTTTGAGATCGGGTCTCAGCTTTGTAGTTCAAGCTGGCCCTGAGCTCAGCCTCAAACTCACATCACAGCAATCCTCCTGCCTCTGCCCCCCAAGTGTTGGGATTACAGGCGTGAGTCACCATGCCTAGCACTGTGGAATGTGGTACTGATTGCTGCTGGCGTGAGTCTCCAGGCCCAGTATGGTATGTGGTTACTGGGAGATCAAACCCAGACTGGAACCACTGAGCTAAATCAAAAGTACCTTTTAAGAATAAATGTTACTGAAGTTTTGTTTCTGAGCACGAATTAAGTAAAATTAATATCAACTTTTGCTGACCTTCATAATAGTTTTACAGTCACTGCCCTAGCCTATAAAAGTTTACATTCAAACCCATCATGTAAGTTGGAAGAAATACAGAAAATGTTTTAAAAATTAGAAGGTTGCCTCAAAATCATAAATTTTATATTTCAGTAGCTTTAAATTTATAACCAATTAAATGTATAATCTACTTTATAATCATACTACACTTCTCTTTAGATACAACTTTTAAATACCTACTTATATGTAACTTTCTCTAATATATATCTAGAAATTAACATCTCCTTTTTGGCTATTAAAGCCATTCACTAATCATTTCTGAATATAAGTTCTTGATCATTACGTGATCACATTTTTAACATGTTTAAAATTTTTGAGAGCTTAGACTATCATGATTTTTTGTTGTAAAAAGTACATATTGATTAATTTTAAAAGATGAAGGCATTTTTCTAACCAGGTCTACAATGAACTTTTCTTCCCACTTAGGGTGTATAATTTTATACAAAAATCTGAAAAGGTAATATTGGATTGTCTTTTTTTTTTTTCAGTTTTCCTCTTTAATAAGTAAAGTTAAAAGTTTTATTATACCTACTATGGGGCTGTGCATAAACTAAAAGTAATTAACTTTAGTTAATTAATTAGTAATTGTATGTGCACTCTAGTTAACAAAAGCAAGTTATTTATTGAAGACTGAAGTGTTGGCAGTTAATATTTGAGTTCATATTTTTACTTGTGAAGCACATCTCTCATTTCCACCATGCCTGATTTTGTTTTTCATATCCTGTAGTTAGGAAATGTATAAGTTTTGGTTAATATATTTATTTAAAGTAAAGTTTTCTTAGCATGCTTCTTAGAAAAAACTAATGACTAAAGAATTTGAAGTAGTTTTCTGGTTTATGGAGCAGTTTGAAAACAAATATGAAAAACATAATAGCATATCTGTAGTTTTTGAATGGTGACAAAGTATTACTGATCAGAAAAATTGCTAAAGGAATAATAGCAGGGTCAGCAGGTTTGATCCATTGGAAAGCATACAATCAGAAGCTGTCAGGCCTAGACCAGGGTCTGCAGTGACTAAAAAAAGGAGATTAAAAAAAAAAAAAACATGCTAAAAGAATGTGAAAAACATCTAATTGTCTATACATATTTTTGTCCCACAGTTCTCTAGTTAAGATCCATTTAAATTCCTAAAATTTCTTCCCCATCCTTAGCACAAGGGAGTAGAACTCAGACTTTATACTTGATGTATTCTATTATGTTCTATTTGAAGTTTACTTTCCATGTTGCTAATCATTGTGATAAAATATCAGTATCTGTTTTCTTATCTCTAGGTAGGATAGTCTTTACTTAATCTTCAACCTATACTTCATACATTTTATTTAGCTATAAAATGAAGTTTTTGAACAGTTGAAATGTATGACATCATGTACATATTCAGACAAAGCACAAGTGATACATGACTCTAATCTCAGCTGAGGAGGAGGAAGTAGTAAGATCAGAATTCTGAGCCACCCTGGGCACTTTGGTAAAATATTGCTCAAAACAGAAATTCTAAGGGGCCAAAGTTGTAGCTAAGCATTCCTTGGGCTCAATCTACAATACTCAGAAATACATGTAGATGATGCAGATCATTCTACATTTATATGTATTCAATACACACAATATTTTCTCTGCATATATAATGTGGTTTGCATGTTCTTGTAAGGAAATGCACATATGTATAGTTGATATTATGAAATAGAAAATATTTAAAAGGAAAGAGGATGTAGGGGTAAATGAGGGGAAAAAGAATGTGACAGTAATAAAGGAAACAAAGATTATGTATATAGGAGGTGGGGTTACGGGGCAGAGGGGAAGGGAAAAGTGAGAATCAAGTCATGCTATATTCTGATACAAACTCTAAGTGTTGAATATGATGATGACACGTATTCATAATGTACCAATAATGATTTAAATTAAAAACAGTATCATACCCCACACAAAATTGGATCGTCATTGAGGGAAACAATTCCATAAGAAAAAAATCTTTTTTGAAAATGTTTACAGTTTTTCTCATACTGACATTAATTTTAAAGTTGCTTGGAACTACTCATGAACAATTCTGAAATTGGAGTGAAGATGCAAAGTTGTAGGTTCAGGATATCCTGGCACACTGTTGAGGGCATGCAGGGCATCTGTGGACACTTTCTACCCACAGCAGCACATTTCCTCTTCTTACATTCTCTCATTCTGAAAGCAGACTTTGGAGCATGGAATCAACAGTATTGAATTTCAATGTCGATTATTCTCTCTCTCCTAGACACAGGCAATCTTTCTGCTTCCTAATGTTCTCACAGCACACTCTAAGACCAGTTTGGAGTCAATTGAGAAGATGAACCAAAACTTGCTTCAAAAAACATCAAGATATTGTATACATTTGTCACAAAGACACACTTTGGTCACACTTGGCCATGAGCTCTGGTATGATGAATAGGTTAATGGGAAGAAAAAACACTGTATTCTCACCAATTAGGAATCTGTCTTATACATGTTTTGGCTTCTTCCTGTGCATGAGGATAACATCTCCTCTGGCAGAATAAATGATAAAAATTTTATAAATGAATGAATCATAGAATGATTTCTCTCATCCTGCAATATGCTGATGTTTTTACATGGGATTTGTGCCCGCTGTTTTTTTTTTTTAAATGGCAGAAAGTTATTGATAACTAAGTTATCTGTATTTTTAATACTCAGAAAAATCTCCAGAGGTTTATTTCTACATTTTTTTGCCTTTCAGTAACACTTTTTTCTTCTGGAACTCTGCTGGTTCCTCTCTAGTACAAGTTCTACTCCTTAAAATATCTGATCTTTCCCCCTGAAAACATGCTTGCTTATGCCTATTACTCAGTGTTAATTTTGCTTGAATTGTAAGTCTAGGTAAAGCACTTTTTGTATATTTTCTTTATCATAATTTAGCATTTTATAAGTGCTAAATGCTCTTCAATTATATCCAGGCATTTGCCATTTCTGTTGAAAAGTTACCTGTCAGTATTAATTGCAGTTGTAAATGTGGTATCCTTTCCATCAGGTTGCTTGCATGGTTCTGTACGTTGATTAAAATGTGCAAAGCTAGAATGTCTGTCATTTTCTTTGTTATATTTAAGCTATTTAACCTCTGACATACTCAGAGGTTCTTAAAATTTTTGTCTTTCGAGTGACTTGGGAATTTTTTTTTTCCTTTGGTCTGTTGTCACTTCAGGTATTTTTTTCTCTAATTTTCCTCTTCATTCTGGTTTTCCAATTAAATAGATGTTATATATTTCTTTGTTTCACATGGCCCACACTGCTACTTGCACAAATTTTCATGATTCTCTGTGCTTTATTTTGGTATTACATGTTGACTATCTCCTCAGTCAGTCTTGTTTTATTTGGTATCTGATTTTTGAGTTAGTAATATTAGATATTATATATTTCTGTCCTGTATCAATTACACATCTATGATACAAATTTTTCTATATTAAAATTTTATTAAAATTTCTATGCTGTAATATATTCTCATTTTTTTCCCTGAACACACTGAAACTATTTTTAACGCTATGCATGCTTTACTTCTTTTATGCTTTTCTTTGGTTTTCAAAGTTAATAGATTCTAAGTTCTCACATAGTCCTGGCAGTAAAGTCTTAGAATTTAATCCCAGGAATAATCCATCACTATCTCTAGACTTTGAATTATGTAGCAAAAAGTTTCGCTAGAGGTTTCCTATATATAAATCTACTTGAGTTGCAATGTTTTGTCACATGTCCTAATGTGTGCTGGAGGATTAAGGTCACATAATCCTGAAAGCTGAGTGGAGTAAAAGGAACTGAATTTTTCAGGGGAAAATTTCTAGGAGGCTGTGGCAGCTTCTGCTTCAGAATATGGAGTGATGGGGGTAAGACGGTGTATTCTCTCATCACACTAATGTTAAGGACAGCTCTGAGAAGACACAAAAGACTCCTTGATGTGTGAGGAACCTGGTGGTTTTTTTCATCTTTGAGTCATGCAAATACAAATCAGAACTTATGCCTAATTTATGACAGTTTACATGTCTCATCTTTCAAACATGATACCTAAATTTGTCTCTGAGAAGTACTTCAAATGCTTGTGTCAAAAGCAATCCTCAATACAATAAAACACTGAATACTGTTGACAAGCTAAAAGCTGTACTTAGTATTCAATATTGCCATTAAAAGGAAAGTTTCACGAATGTGTACTTTCATTGTAGAGAGTTAGCTGTGAACACTTGGCCCGTATTTGGTATAATTTTTTCAATGTTGAAACAAAACTTTTCTCTATGTCCTCTTTGTCTTTACTGTTCCTAAAAAACACCATGAATATATTGATTACTTGCGTGAGCTGAGTTTATGGTGTTTAAGCTACAGAAATAATAATACTGTAAGTCTGTGACATGCTTTGGAATATAGAAAATACTTCCATTTTTTCTAGATATGAAAGATTTGGGACACAGTTTTTCCTTTTATTGTTGTCACTGTTATTTAAGTGTTACATACCGATATCCTTATGCCCTATGTTTAGAATTTAATAGAACGTTGCTAGAACCTAAAAAGAAAATTGAAGAAGGTAGTTATGAAACCCATAATTTCTAATGTCTAGGGTTTAATTTTTAGCCCCTCTTAAGCTTGTTAATAAGGGGAAAGAAGATACTTGTATAGATGCCTACTGCAAGCAGAAATTCAGATATGTAAGGTTTATAATTTACATTAGTTGTATTTTACTACCACAAAGTATGCTGGTGAAACGAAGCCACATGGGCTCAACTCCAAGCACACGAGGTCTGTGTGCTGGTTCTGGTACTTAGGAGGCTTGTGGCAGTGAGCTGGCAGTAGACTTATCTAAGCTTCTCACATTTCCATTTTATGAGCTAACATGGTATTATTATATAACATCAGTGAGTATTTTATTGTAGTCTTACAGGAAAGAGAGTTAGGCGTATTCTAAGAAAAGATGATTGTTTGGTTCAGAACTTTATTTTTCAAAAATTTTAAGCTAGTCTTTAATGACATGATGACGTTCAAAGGCTACTACGAACATAGTAATTTCCTGTCAATATTTGAGTCCTTTTTCTTTAACATAAGGACTGGCATTTAAATTTTCACTGAAAGTAATGACTTGATTGATGTAAGGAATAATATAAGATTCCATGGGTAAAAATACAATTTAAAACAAATGAATTGAGGGCCGGAGATTTAGCTCAGTGGTTCCGGCGCCTGTCTTTCAAGCTCAAGGACCCGAGTTCAATCCCTGGTAACCACATACAATACTGGGCATGGAGACTCATGCCCAGCAGCAACCAGTACCACATACCACTGTGCTGGGCGTGGTGGCTCATGCCTGTAATCCTAGCACTCAAGAGGCAGAGGCAGGAGGATTGCTGTGATGTGAGTTTGAGGCTGAGCTCAGGGCCAGCCTGAACCACAAAGCGAAACCCTGTCTCAAAAAACCTAAAAAAAACCAAAACAAAAACAAATAAACAAACAAAAAAACCAAATGAATTGACTACACTATTTTAACAGCATTCATCACCCTGTTATACAAGGTAATTCCTTATGATACTCTTTACTCTTACATTCAACTATTGACAGGAACAAAAGCTAGTATAATTTTCTGAAAACAAAATAAGGAATTTTTACCTTCAGAATAGTTCTGTTTGTTCTTTGATCAATGTTTCTGATCAAGACAGGATTGAGTAACCTAGCTGGACTATGACAGAGTAGGTTGAGAGTATGGATTAATTTGTGTCTTATTCATGAAGACATATTTGATCAATCACTGGATATGTTTCCTGATGACAAATTGGTGGAGCCAAAAGTTTTGGTAGAATATTTTAAACCCAGAAAGATTTAAAAGTTTTGCATATGCCATTGTTTAATTTCAGTTGGCAACAATGCCTTATCTATATATTTGGCTTCATAGAATGAGATTAAATAAAATCAAGTTACTTAATGGAACATAGATTCACAAATGTTCAATAAAATGCTAGCCTTGTTGGTTAAAAGAGGAGTCACTCATTGCATTATTGGACTATCAAGTATTTTCTTTATATTTATCATGTCTGGAAAGACAAGTTGAATTATATAGGATAGGCAAAAGTAATGAGAGTGGGAAAAAATTTTTACAAAGCATAACATTAAAGTAGCCTTGATTAATATCATACCCTGCTTCATTTCACAAATCCCTGAAGATGAAACCATAAGTGATTCTTCAAGTGTTAAATGACCCACTTACCCATGTCATTAAAAAATAGAGTTTAAAAGGGGGAAGGAAATAGTTTTCCAGTGGGGTAGTAACTTCTTAGATATTGCCTGTGAGATATTTCTTGGACTGACTATCGTGCTGTCTCTTACATATTATTGTCACTGTGATGAACTGACTCTGGGGTAAAAATGACATGCAAATAAGATACTTTCTAGTCATTTCCTTTCTCAATCTCTTCACTGGGAAGACAGAATAATCTGATAGGTTGACTCCAAAGGAATGTCAAGAACAGTTGTGTTAGTAGAGGGAGTTGATTACATATTAATTGGTCAAGTATTTCATGTGATTTTTCTTTATTGATGACAATACTGAATACAAAGAGTAACTGGGTCACAGCATAAACTTTTTAGTAGACACTCTCATTACTTTGTTCAATACTCTCAGGAATATTGTTACTGACTTAATTATGGTTTAATTGCTGTAGTAATCTTGACAGATTAATGTAAAATCTCAAATTTGAGTACAAATTAGGGGCTAGCCCCTTGGGTTCATAAAGAATTTTAATAGAATCCTTGAGTAAAAATAAATTTACAAAAAATATTATGACTGATAACATTACATTTCACATGTTACAAATATTTTTCACTCACATTATGATTTTTATTCCTGTAAATACACACACACACACAGACACACACACACATATATGTCTGTGTGTGTTAATACAAATCTATTATATGTATATATGCTGTATATATTTGAGTATAATGTATACATTCAATTCTCTACTTCCCTAAGTCTGAAGATCTTACATATTCAATAAATGATCCATTCAAAAGACATAGATGGGTTTGTAACACTCCACATTGTATCATCACCCTTCAGTTGTGGTAAAATAGCTATAACTTTAATTGTCCATTAGCTGAACATCTGTTACTCTGTTTATTGAAGTTTAATTGCTTACATGATTCTAGATTGAAAGTAACTGTGACAAAGGGAATTTATAGTATAAAAATAAGTTTGAATTTTCTTTTGAGCAAGTAATGAAGTAGATACTATTATCTGTCAAACCTGAAAATTATATAATTAAAATAATCAAAATCACTGACTGTAAACATGTAATTCCTTAATTTTTTAGTCTTTTGCAAAACTCAGTTGATTTTAGCATATCTCATGTTATTCTTTTTTTTAAACTTAAACAGTTTGAGCAAATTTTATAAAGTATTTTCAAATATTAGATTCTGCGAATTTTTTCAAAAGGGAATGTGAATTTCTTTATTTGTGCTCATCACCTTTCTGCTTACTTGACAAAATAATTGAGGTACAAAAACAGCAAGAAAAACCAGTGATGTGACCTCATGGCTTTAGGGAAGTCATGGTGTGTGGCCCTGTCACTGTGACCTGGTAGCGTGGAAGGACATCTTGGCAGGAAGACATATTGGAACAAAAATGCTCTCATCCTAGTAGCCATAAAGAAAAAAAATGGGGAGCAGCCAATGCTCTAACATTTCTTATAGTGCTGGGACCACAGAGCTGGGAATCTAGCTTTTAACACTTGAGTATTTGAGGGACATGTAAGATTTAACCTATAGCAACTGCTTGAGGCAACACCCCAATTCAAGAACTTAAAATTGGGGTAGGGATGTAGCTTAGTGGTGCAAATCCCAGAGTTCAATCCCTGGTATGTGGGAAAGGAGGAAAAAATAGTGTAATATTTGCAGACTGCATGATGCCATACACATCTGCCACTTTGCCTATTATGCATCTTCATAATGAAAAATGATGTGCTACAAACATGATGTGCTACAATGTACTAATAAAACCACAGTCAAAACACAATCATTTGAGGTTTTTTTTTCCTCAAAGGAAAAAAGTTGGGTTTCCTTAGAACTGCAGATAAAATACTTTATTTTTCAACTTTTACCCCAAAGGGATTGATGTGATTCTCTATCTGAAGCCTATGTAGATGAACACTCATACAAAAATTAGTGTGTGCTATATGTCAACTGAATACTTTGAATACACTTTGTCCAAATTGTAAAAATAGCCTTAAATGATTTTAATATAAGTAGGGTCAATATGAATTACACAGAAATTGTTATATCAGTTTGTATAATACAGTTGATGAATTTGCATTCTTCTTTTAGTATTTTTCTTTTAATGATAGATTTTTTTTTTTTTTTTTTTTTGGTTTTTGAGACAGGGTCTCACTTTGTGGTTCAGGCTGGCCCTGAGTTCAGCCTCAAACTCATATCACAGCAATCCTCCTGCCTCTGCCTCCCGAGTGCTGGGATTACAGGCGTGAGCCACCACGCCCAGCACTGTGGTATGTGGTACTGGTTGCTGCTGGGCGTGAGTCTCCACACCCAGTATGGTATGTGGTTACCGGGGATCGAACCCAGATCCTTGCGCTTGCAAGACAGGCGCCAGAACCACTGAGTTAACTCCCGGGCCCAATGATAGATTATTTTGACATATATATTCTTTCCCTTTTCTGGAAACCAGAGAAGGTATTTGTTCTATTTTTTTTAAATAACATTAACTCCTCCCTTTGGAAAGAGTTGTGAAATGTCACCTTTAACATTTCCTTCTGTAAGTGTTAAAATTATAATGGACCTACACAAATAAGTGGGAGGTGCTAATGGGCAATTTTTGATTTGTCCTGAATTCAGAGTATCTAATAGAAGAGAGAATTGCATAGCTTTTTAAAAGCATAGGGATTGCTTTTCTTATTAACTGAATTTTTACATGAATGCTAGAAGTCATTACTGCTATTGAATTTAGTTCTGTATAAAATAGAGAACTATAACACCTAAATATTACAGAAAATATTTTATTCTACATAGAAAAAAATTATATTTGTCTTCACATAATATAAAATAACCTATCTTTAACAGGGCTAAATTTTTGTAATCTCTAAATGCATCACATATTCATGATATAACCAAGAAAATTCTATGGGCCTATTAACTTTCACTGAGAATAACACAAAGATACAGCATAAACAATAATAGCTTTACATCGTTCTGTGATGAATTATACCATATGTTTCTATCTGGACTTCTCTGAATTCCTGTCATCCAAAAGCTTGAACAGCTGCTGTGTTTTGCAGCTAATTGCTGGAAGATGCACTCTATCCTTCTCTATGTTGATTTCCCCTTCTGTCTTGAAGTCCAATTGGCGTTTTACCACATTCTTCCTCTTCAATGAATCTGTTTTCTTTCCAAGTTTACTCTGGAGATGAAGTACTTTATCCAAGAAAAAAAAAAAAATCTTCCAGGTGTGTCTTTCCAAAGTACATGAAAATTGATGATAAAGGTTTAGCCTTCTGCTCACTGTGTATTCTCCGAAAACATTTAGATTAAGTCTGACCTTTAAAACTGTAGTCTGCTTTCCCTCATCTCTGAGTAATGGATTGTGAGTGTTCTCTCCAGAGCTGCTGTGAGATACGAAGCATTGAGGACCTGTAAAGCAAAGAAGCACCAGACTAACTATCTTTCTCACTGAGATGACTTTAAGAACATTTCTAAATTTTAAATATTTTTGCTTAGATTTATATCTAATGTGCTAAATTGTAACAAAATTACAATACTGAATACTCAGCATTTTACCTTTCTGTTACTCTGCTAGAAATAAATGAGCTTAGTATTTAATGTAAAGCTTTGTATTTAATACAGTCCTGATTTCTTAGAGAAAAAATTGAATAATTCTAATCTCAACTTCTAGACTTTGCGGTTTGATAAAAGACAGTGGAATAATGTAATCGTGTGAAACATAAGAATTGCATTTCTCCAACTTTAGTTGTATTAAATATGTTGAGTCTTGACTACATGGGGCCACAGTGAACTGTGAAATTAAAACACACACTGCTATGATACTGGCAAGGATTTGCAGAGCCTCTTTTTGCTTCAGCATAGAAAGCTAGCTGCTGTCTTCAGAGGCTTCTTACCACACGTGTCTCACAAGCTCTGTTGGAAAAGGTTACGTCCCTGCGATTATTTCCGTTTAAACCCAGTGATCAATGTTGTTGTAATGCTCATCCTCTCTGGAGAATTCACCTGAGAGAAATGTGTGTGAGCCCAAGAAAGATACAAAGAATGTGATATATTTGAAATTTGTGGGCTTGCAACTCCTCAGATCACATGACCTACTTTAAAAGGTCAGATTTCTCTCTCTGTAGTTCATTAACTTGCATCAAATAGTGGCAATGGCTGTGATTTAATTGACAGGTTTGCATAACATATACTTTAGGAATTTACATACAATGATTTACAGTCACATTATAGAAGATTATTCTAACAAGGGCTAAAACTTACAGCAAGTTGAAAGTTTCCTTATGGTGTCTTTTAGTTGGTGGGGTTAACAGTCAACTAATAGACTCCAAAAGTTACCAAAGGTAACTGAGGAAGAAGGGAGAGCAAATGTTCTCTGGACCAAAGGTGAAATAACTATGCTAAGCATGCATTCCCTAGGTTCAGAAATTGGTTGTTTGCCTGAATGAGAGATACCATAGTCACAGACAGGAAAGTGATGTGCATTTGATTGAATTTAGAAACACTGTTTTCTACTTGTTGGAGCCAGATATTGCTAATTTAATGAGAAGTTATTCTAGATTATTCATAAGCTAGTCAAATGTTTGAGAGCCATTTAGTTATTTCCACTTCTACAATACAGGTTATTTCAAAATACAGGTTATTTTCTAGCACAATACAATTGAACTTAAAAGTTTTCTTCTATTTTTTTTTTCAGCATATAGAATTTCTGTGAATTGTCTAACAGGTAGTCAAATAAGTACACAAAAATTTTGCTTAAAATGAGGAATGTTTACTATTTATATCCATGAGTTATTTGAAAATTAGATTTTCTATCAAATACAAACATACATTATATATGAATCAATGTATGAAAATATATTAAAATGGTCATGTTTATTTTTGTAGATTTCATATACATAAAATTGAGTTACTTGTGATCTCTGGTTTATATCATTGATCCAGGTAGTTTATATCTTATTACTATAATAGATTTATACTTCACTAGAATTTCCTGATCAAGACAGATTCCATAGTCTATTTAGTTTGATCCAACTCCAGAAAAGTAATCTCTAGTCTATGGACCTTACACATCCCACACATTTTCTTAAAACATTTCTTATGTACACTTTGTATTGTAGGTCTTTCTCTGTCTCTTTGAGATGTAAATCTTCTCCCAATTGTGTCTAACCCAGGGTTATTTCTCAGGGACCTTACAGCTTTTCCTTTGAAATGTAATTACCAATCATCTCTCAATGGTAAGGAATCTAACTGACCTGCTAATAACTAGACAAGTGATTTCCTCCCAAGTGACCAGCCTCCTACCATCCCTCAGAAAAATTCTACAGTCTCATCTTGCTGTCTAAGAACTACCTTGTGTTCTGTTAAAACAGAAAAGTATAACTTCACAGACATAGGAAATATTTGGCAAAAATAAAGGAAAGATACATAACTAGCATTGAAAAATTACTAAGGTAGATATGAGGTTCATTATCACCTTTTTAGGCAAACTGGAGGTTTAACTGACATACAGAGGTAACGAGAACGGTCAGACATGCTCTTGAAGTCAGTCATGATTAAAGAAGGAAAACAGCAATAAAACCATAAAACTTCAATAAAGTCATTGTAAGAAAATATTTCTCAATTTAAAGGGTGAGGCAAGCCAAGAAGTAATTCCAAAAGCTATTACAATATGTATGAAATACACAAGGAAATTCATGCTTGAAAGAATGAGGCAGTGGAAAGAAAGTAAAAACTCCATACTGCAATAACAACAGTTGTCTAGAGATACACTTGGCTGGGGAGCACACAAATACTGAGAAACTGCAATTTTAGTTGCCTATCATGTAAGCCAAAATAGGTCTTCAGGTCCTCTTACACTGTTATTGCATTTACCTTTTCACATTCTGTTTTAGTTACCTGGTTTTTTTTTAAAGTTTTGATTTCTATTGCTGCAGTATTAAATGTACAGTCTTAAAAGTACTTTACTATTTGTCTATCAGAAATTAAGCTCCCTCTGTGAGATTCAGTGTTTGTTTCCAATAGTAATCTTCTTATGTTAGCTGATTAGGAAAGATTTCATACAAGTATCACACACAAAGCATATTTATCTTTATAACCAGAGAAAAATTTTGTGTTCAGATTTTGTATTTAGTGTTCTTAAGGCAATCAAAATAAATACAGCTGCATATTTAATGCTCTAATTATCATTACATATAACCATTTTGCACTGCAGTAGACAGCAAGCTGTGTGGCTACTTTGAAAATTTTTCATCTCTGATTGCTTTGGCGAGTTATCCTCCTCACCTCTCCTATCATTGGTATCCTTGCTTTTATGAGTCAAGTCTTAATGTCCAATACTTCCTCTCAGAAAGCAAAAGCTATTGTCGACTAGAAATTACACTGAGTGAAGAGCTTTTTAAAATTTTTTTTATGAAAAAGTAAAGTTGTGGAGAGAAACTAGATGACCAGTAGGCTGATCTTTGCATAAGAAAATACAGCAGCACGATTTTAACAGTTAGATCATGTACTCTTTGTTCTTTTAAAGTACTTAGCATCTAGCTTCATCAGAAGATTAATTATAATTTAAACTTTTTCCTGTAAAATGTTCAAATTATTACAAGTTCATTCAACTTGGAAATGACAAAAGCTAGTAAAAGAACATAAGAATCTGTCTTACATTTTGAATTAATGTGAAATGTCTCAGAAAGCTGATTATAATCTGCTTTAGCATAAAGAATCTAAGCAGGCTCTGTCAAGTCAGTCTACTTAAAATTATTTAGAAATGGAAAGAATATTTTGAAATTCTAAGTCTTAAACTGATAAATTGTAAAAAAAAAAAAAGAGTGCAACCTTCCTCAGTACCACAGTAATGTTAATGGCTTATTAAAAATATAATTGAATTTATCGCAAATAATTGATACACTTAATAGGTCCTTTCCAAGCTTAGTCTTTTTACCTCATTAAATTGAAATATAAATGTACATATGTTTTCTCAGGTTTATATGTGCATATACATAAGAACAATATTTAAAGAGTGAAAATATTAAAAATTGTTTTCCCACCCAAGATGTGTTAATCCTGACAGAAAAAAACCACATCCTATTTTTATATTCATCCTTTTGGAAATATGTAGCACTTACAGAAATGAAAGGGTACTATACCATTTTGAGGATCATTTTTTCCTTCTATCTTGTACATTTTTCTGTGTAGGAATGCAATTCGTTCTTTCTTAGTCATGAACTAGCATTTCCTAGTCATATCATTATTTAATATTACTCAGGGATATTGAGTTGTTTTACAACCTCTGTGGTAAAAACATAAGACATCACCCATATCTGTGTGCATGATTTTGAAAAGGATTTGAAGTGATTAGGTGAAAATATTACCCATAAATTATGTCTTTTGCAATCCCCCAACTAAAATACGTGATTTTCTTTTTTTTCTAGTATTTCTGTGACTGATCATTGTGAAACTTCTTAAACTTTGCTTCACTAACATCATTTCACCTTTTCGTGTATATTGGTAAGTCTTATATATCTTGTATTTTTTAATGAGTCCTTATCTGTTGAAATTTGTAAGTTCATGAGGATAACGGGTAATAACTTGGATATATTAAGCAGATCTTATTTCAATTTGTCTTCACTTACTGCTTTAGAAGTGTAGAAAAAAGGTCACCTTTAGAACAATGAATATAAGATTAACTTAATTTGATTATTGTCATTCAGTGACCATGGGAAGAAAAAATTGTCCTAGATCCTGACAGAAAACAATCATTCCAATCAAATTGTGACCTATTAGGATTCTGACACATTTTTTGAAATGCATTTATATACATACATATTCTTATATATATATACATATACAATTATATATACACATATGCAATGTATATATATACATATGCAATTTTATATATATATATGTATGTATATACATACATACAGAAATTTAAAAGGTCAAAATACTTGTCCATGAAAAATATAGTTTTAGGTTTTAAATATAGTACTTTGCTATCTTCTATATACAATTATAATAGAATTTTATGTATAGCATATCAAATAAAAATTGTAGTTTTGGTCATAAAATGTATATCGAATCAGTTCACTGAATTGGGGTCCCTTCCCTCCTCCACTCTTTTTGTTCCTCCCTCCTCCCTCCCTTCCTTCTATCCATAGCTTTACATCTCACCATTTCATTGCATTACTTCTAAAAGATGTTGGTTTGGGTAATTGTTGAACAATATCTATATTTCATCTTTGTTCACTGATTCATTATGAATGTGATTTTTCATTAGGAAGGTCATTATATTCACTGATACAAAATGTGTTTAATTACATTACTGCCTTTTATGCGACGACTTATTTTGAAAATTTTTGTTTTAACGTTGGTAATATCATTTATGTGTTTGTATGCATTTATTAGAATTCTCCTGTAGTGCTTTGGTGTTTTCAGTATCAAAGTTTTTGATAAAAGAGGTTGAGGCTGGAGCTGAGAGGATGAAGCACAGAGTCACCACAAAGACTCTGGAGAAGTTTTCAAAGGAACCCTTCCGCTTTATTATTGTTATCACTGGCTTTATATAGAGAATGGTGTAGGGACAGAGGCATGCTACAGAGTTGGCTGTTACTGATTGGCGTGTTAAGGTCATGTCATATGATTGGTCTTGTGATCTGCCTTTGCACAGGGCGTGTTTGCTTAGTACTATTCATTTTGGCCGAGGGCCACAGACTCAAGACATTAAACAACGACATAGGTTCCACTTAGCATGTAAGCCTGGTTTCTACCCACGGAGGTGGAAGTGTTCTCAAGACTCTCAGTGTCCAATAGTGTGCTACCAGATGTACCTATGGCATACCTGACTAAGCCAAGCATGGAATTCTCCTTCACTTTGGAATAATTATAAACTGCTTAATTTTCATGTTGTTACTGTTGTAATCTTTTAGTGTCTATATTTTTCCATGCTCCTGTAGTGAACTGGAGTACTGAGAAATTTTATACCATTTTGATTTATGATTTGTCACTGGGGAAAAAGAAAAAGCTTTTCCATTTGTCTCCTCCAATCTCCAAATTTCCTTCATAATTTCAGTAATAGTAACGCTAAATGTTTACTGAGTTTATAACTTTATATGTTTCTATTCTTGGGTTTATCAATCTTAAACAATAACTACTATTAAGCAAAAAGAAAATAATATACTGATCGAAAAATTAAAAGAAATATGTGACAAGGTCTAGGCATCTGTAAATGGCTTTATGGGGGGTGGGGGCAGAAATCAGCCAGGCTACTGATAATGGCAAGTAGTACAGAGCAAAGGGTGTAGGCATCCTATATAGTCTAGGGAGCAGAGAGAGGGTATTTGGAAATGGAAAGGTACACTACTATCCTCTAATTGGTAGGTTTTTCTATCACTAGGTGATAGGGGACAGAAGGGAATGTGGAGCGTTATGGGAAGGAGGGGTGTCTTTGGCTGAAGAGGCCATGTTGGCTTTGTTCCCTCTTAGCAGGAATGCAAGGGTTTATGGGAAGGAGTGTGGCATTTTAACACAGGGCACTTGGGAAGGAGTGAGGCACTTTTGGTGAAGTAATGCCTTGCTTGCTCCATTCTGAACCAGCCAAACCTATTATATACATACCTTACTATATTATTTTATATATTTAGATTTCTGCAACCTATGTAACTATCATCAATGGTTTGTAATTTGCATTATCAATCACTTTTATATGTCTAAATATTCCAACTTTAAAAAATAATTTTCTACATTTAAGTGAAATTAGCATTAGAGTTTTTAACTTTTCCATTCTACTGTGTTTGTATTTCTGTCTTAGAATTTTATAGACAACATTGAAAGAAAATCCCCCAATTTTTGCAATATTTGAAAAATAATTTGATTTTGATTATTCTGGGAAGATAATTTCCTTGGTCATACTTGACTGAAAAAAACTGACTTTTCTTACTGAGATAACTTTCTGCCTAGACAAGAGCAGGCATCTTTATTTTTGAAATTCTTTCTGAATCACAATTCATTAGAGATCAATTTATAATAATTTTTACGTGATTTGCCTCTGATTATAATTTTATCACAATTTTTCTTGAATTTTGATTAGAAAACACATTTACTGTCATAACTCCTTTTAGATTCATCTGTAACCATATGTCCTTCATACAGTTTACATTTGATTACTTAGTTCTAGCATCAGTTTACTAAAAATATTTATTGAGCTTTTTAATTTTTTTATTTTAAAATGTTTGCTATTTATAAGAAAATCATTTTTCCATACTTTTAACCTGCTCTGTCTTCTGTGTACTGCAATTGCTTTTTTGTATCATTTGCTCTAATTTCTATTTTGCTTGATATTCTTAAAATGGAGGCCTCAAAATTGTGGGGGCAAAAGGTGTCTTTCCACTTGAGAGAGCCATTTTAAAAACATTGATGAAGAAAATGCTTTATTTATTGGCAACAATCCAACAAGAGTGAAGATGGGGAGTTGCACCTTAAAAAAAATGCAATCTTGCTTAGGCGTAGTGGACAGCAGGGCTACATCTAAATGCTATCAGATAAGCTCCCAGGCAGGAACAAATTTCAAGCAGCTTATATTTCTGAAGCACAGCGTTCTGTTATTGGAAGGTAACCAGGTAGCCTTGGTTCTGTAAATCTAAAACCAAGTAATTAATTAAAAAGTAGTAAAATTTGTGTCTGTTTGGTTTCTTTACTGGAAATAGCTAACCCTGTGGTTAATCATTAAGATACAAAGGATGTCTTTCACTGAAGAACAGGGAAAGATAGAGGAAAGGTAACATTCCCCAGAAAATAGTTTTAACCCATTAGACATATTTGGCATTATTTATTACATATTCTAAAATCCCCATTGCATGCCAAGTCAGATGTGGCTATTCCTGCTCACTAAAGACATTTGGGGAATGAAGCAGGACAAGACAATTCACTGGAGAAAGTTCTCTGGTTTTCTTTTTTTTTTTTTTTTTTAATTATCTTTATTGGTACATTAAATATACACATCATGATTGCACTCCATAATGGGGATTTGTACCAGTATAAGACACAACTTAATTCTCATTTTTTCCCATAGCCCCACCCACCCTACCACCCCCCCATATATATAAAATTTGTTTCCTTACTTTTTTGTTACAATCTCAACATTG
>PVIR01016229.1:0-36967 GCA_004026965.1 Petromus typicus | reverse complement strand
AGTGTTTGATTAAATCAGTGAATACTGCAGTCTAGCCATATTTATGTAGAAAACTAATTGTCACAGTAGGCGATAAAATTAACGTCTTTTTATTAACATTCCTCCTTGTTTCTTTTGCAAAACTTTAGGCTAAAAGGTCAAAATTTTAGTTATAAAGAAGATTGCTATATTTAAACATTATTATAACTTTTTAAAAAAACCCAAAACTATTTACTTCAAAGTGAACTGGTACTTGCTTTGTGTTTGACAGACTATTTGGGCAGGAATGAAAAATGAGGAGTATAAACTGCTCGGGTATTGGAATGACCACAACAAAACGCATGCTTACAGGAACAAAATGTGTTTTGTAATAAGATAAAAATAGAAGCTGAACCAGGGCAGTTATTCAAATGGCACACCGAGGAACTTAATTTAGTGACTTATGAATTGCTATATGTTATTCTTTCTTTCATTCATCCCTCTCTATCTTACAAGGATGGGAAATATTTTAAAATATTTAGTTAGGTCAAAAGAACAATTGAGAAATATAAGATATTTGATTTTTAAAATAACAACTAACTCTCATACTGCAGGAACGTCGTCCTTGGGAAGTCGCTCTTCGATGTGACTCAGGCACTTACCAGGGTGTGCGGTGCAGCGTCCTGAGCTGAGATGCAGGTGCTGGCAGCTTTTATCAGTCCCCGAGACACTGAAGATTTATGGCCACAAAACCTGCTGAAGATGGCTACTTCTTCCTTCAAAAAGACAGAAATGCCTCCACCACAACCTACCCTGGCCTAGCCTTTCTTTTTTGTTTCTTCCCTTTGTTCATAACACTGCTGCCATCAAACGGGTGAGTGTATATGATATACATATCATTACTCTAATTTGCTAGACCCACAAAGGAAAAAAAAAAAACTATCCTTATGATATGTGGTTGTATCAACTAGATTCCCTCTAGGTGCATCGTTTAAAAAAATAAGGACGGGGTTTTGGTTCCTTCTGCATTGTCTTATTTTATCATTAACATTTTGTTTGCTAATATTAATATCTAATTTCTCATGAGCTACAAAACTATCTCCCTTTATATGACAATGCAAACACATGTATGATACAACTTACAGAGTGTATATGGGTATGCGTCTTAATGTACAGTATATATACGCAAAGGTAGAACTCGACACTAGGAAACCTGTAAGGACAAAAAGAGCGTGACATGAGCTCAATGTCAGTTTGTCCAGAAGTGACCCAGGCTACACGAAGACACCAATGTTTTAAAGGAAGGAAAAGGGATTAAGGTGTGGGGTGGAGTGTGGAGGGTCTCAATAGAATCAAGGACCTAAAAAAATGACAGCACAAAAGTGGAGTAAGTTCTTGACGACACTAGCTGGGTTTCCTAAGTGAGGCTACTAAGGACAGGAACTCTCTCTCTGCAGATGTTGACCGGAGTACCTAGTAAATGCTCTTCACAGTCTTGGGTGGTCTCATTAGGCAGCTCATGGCAAGTTAGAGCCATCATAATCTGCATATGTCCCTAGCTCCACAATCAGAGGCTGGCTCACCAGGATAACCAAATACAATGCTCCCATCAACTGCTAAACTCACAGTTAAGACGTACATTTTTTAAAAAATTGAAATCTTTATTGGTACATTACATATGCACATCATGATTGCACTCAACAATGAGAATTTGTACCAGTATATGACACAATTCTCATTTTTTCCCATAGCCCTACCCACCCTACCACCCCCACCCCCTACATACATAAACTCTAATTTTTTTCTTTTTTTGTTATAATCTCATTATTTCCCCCCTTTCACCCCATTTTGCTTTGAGTATTTTCTATTTCACAATATATAACATACATTCTAGAACTCATTTACATCTTTATTTTCTCATACCAGAGAAAAGATGCAATACTTATCTATCTCTGACCTATTTATTTCATTTATGAGGATATCCTCAAGGTATGTCCATTTAAGTATAAATGATTCAAACTTATTTTTTATGGCAGAGTAATACTCCATTCTGTAGAAGAACCACAGCTTTCTTATCCAGACGTACATTTTAAAACAGTCCCTTGGGGTTCTGTTGTTTTATATTATGTAAAATTCAAAAATTATATTCACATTGAGGCCTAATTATGCTTCTTGAATAACATCAAATATACATCATATATTTAGAGGCCTATAATTCAATTGATACCTATTGCCCAGTATTAATTTTTTTTTTTTTTTTTTTTGAGACAGGGTCTCACTCTGTAGTTCAGGCTGGCCCCAAACTCAGTCTCCAACTCACATCACAGCAATCCTCCTGCATCTGCCTCCTGAGTGCAGGGATTACAGGCGTGAGCCACCACACCCATGACTGTGGTATATGGTACTGGTTGCTGCTGGGCGTGAGTCTCCATGCCCAGTATGGTATGTGGATACCGGGGATGGAACCCAGGTCCTTGCGCTTGCAAGACAGGTGCCGGAACCACTGAGCTAACTCCCCGGCCCATGCCCAGTATTAATCTTACTGATGCCCAGCTCCTATGAGTTTCTCATGGTTGGGTAACTTAAATGTTCACATCATTCCTAAGAGACAAAGACTGTTTCAATCATGAAATGAGAACTAATCAATGAAAACAATTATTAGGAACTAAAAAGTATGTGTTCAGTTAATCTTAATTAATCTTCACATAGGAATAATCTTGTTACTAACAGTAACAGAAATGACATTTCTTTGTGCATTATGATCATTTATTCATCCTATTTTTACTACCAATGAGAACAACTTATTCAATGTTCTTTTTCTCATCTGTATACCAAGACTAATCTCTCCTATAGTACTCACCAAAAATGTTTGATAATTTAAAATTAACTATGTGCTGTAAACAAATTGGAAGAGAACCCTTGCAGCACTATTTTACAAATATCTGTCTTTTGTTGCATTTACTTTGGTTACTTCTACTTTTTAAATTGATGTTTCTTTTACCTGCACTTACCTGGCCATTAATATTTACTCCTGTGCCTTCTTAATGATGCTTGATTTCTTTCTAGCCAAAAGGCTTACCTTTGATTATTAAAAACTTTCTATGAAATTATTCATTTAATTTTCCAAAACAATATTTTAGATTTCCATACTCAATATTAATTGAAGATGTAAACATTCTTTCTCCAGTCTATGCTCTCTTGTAAACGGGGTAAAACAACACTGAAATGACCAATTAAAATGAACAAATGCTGATTTTAACACCAATTAAAATACCCATGTGTTTCCGTATGTTTACACCAAGATCCTGTGCATGCTTTGGCAGCACTTATACTAAACTTGTTCCAAGACCCAACTCTTCCAAAAGAGGTGGATAAGACCACAATGTATGTGGTAACACTATTAATGACTAGTAGTGTTAATAATAACTAAATAGTAAGAAGTGGTCATAAAAATCATTTATTTTGGAGGGAAGTATAGATGGAAGATTTTAATAAAATCATACAAATTGATTTTGTTTGGTCATTTTTTTGTTTTGGAAGCATGTAATTTTTTCAGAGAATCTTAACTCCTCACCATTTCCTTGATTATTTTATTCAACAAAGTCAGATTTGGACATTTTAAAGAACTGATATAACAGCCATGTGTGGTGGCTTATGCCTGTAATCCCAGTCCTCAGAAGGCAGAAGCAGGAGGATATCTGTGATTTTGAGGCTTCCCTGGACTACATAGTGAGCTCAGAGCCAGCCTGAACTACATAAGCAAGACTGTCTCAAAAAACAAAACAAAACAAAAACCTACTCTTACAAATGGTAATGATCTTAGGTCATTTCCAGTGAGTATGATAATTCTGCAAACAAACTAAAATTATAATTTCTATTCAGTCCAGCTATTCTCCTTTTAGGTATATTTCCAAGAGACTTTAAAAACTCATCTTACAAATTCTCCATAGTATTTCTCATATAAAAATAAAGCTTGACAAGTTGCAGAAAATAACTGGGGCCAGAAGGATTTCAGATTTCAGATCTTTTTTGATTTTGAAAGAACTGCACTTAAATAATGAGGTGTCTTCCAGACAGAACCTGAACTCATTATGAAATACATTTATTTTCACTCAGACTTTAAATAGTCTGAAGTTAAATTTGTACAGCCCCTTACTGCACTTGTGTTTTGAATGTGACACATAGGAGACCAGCAATGGATTTTTCCACTTGTGTTGTCTTATCAGAGTGATCAAAAAGATTTAGATTTGAGAGCATTTTGGACTTTGAATTTTCACTTTAGGATTGCTTGTTGATCTATATTATCATTTAACATTCTTTTATCATCTGATTTACAGATTTTTCTACTTCTCACTAATAAAACAGTTGCTTTTTGACAATTCTTATACAGAATACTTACTAGAATTTCTAAATATTTATCATAATTTCCAAAGGACAAAGATTACATTAACATTTTGAAGTTCTTCATACATAATTGATGATGATCTCAAATTGACCTATAGAAATGTTAAGGAGATTTAAATTTCTACACACAGTCTTGAAAGTACCTTTGCAAATTTCATTGGCTTTTTCTACTGTATATTTTAATATATGATCAATCATAGAGTGTCTCTTCTTATTGTATCATTGTTTGAATTTTTTTGGGAATTAGTGAAACAAAAAATATTCATATTGTTTAATAACTATTTGTACGCTTTGTGATTTTTTTTCACTGCTGTATTTCTATGGCCTAAAACTGTTCTGACATTTTATAAGGAATCAGTATACTTTAGTCTGTTACAAGACGTTTTTCACAACTTCACTTTATATTCAATTATGTCGTATTTCAAATGTATAGAGAAGCTTAGAAGTACACATACTCAGCTCCAGAGTTAGTACCTTTTATTTTCCTCTGAGCCTTTAGATCCTTTTATCTTTTTTAAAATAAATAAAATAATAGGATTATATTTCCAACATGTCCTATTTATTTACTATCTTTTTCAGCCTCAGTGATGGATGTCTTTTCCTTTATTTTATTTTACTTGTCTATGTATGTAAAAATGGCAGACAACAAATGGGAAAGGAGCCAAGGTGTAGAGGGCAGTGAGGTGAGTGAAAGAAGGGAACATAAAAAGATTTAAAATGTGTTTTACACATATGCCAACTGTCCATGATGAAAGTAATCATGTTCTGCGAACATGTACTAATAAAAAAGATAAGATAAATTGTGACATATGCTTTTGGATTTAGAAAGGTTTATGTAGTCATGCTTTACTATCTAGAAAGCATTGTTTTGACAACTCTTCTCTAATAACCTCCAGACACTTAAATACCTTATGTACAATGGAACAGTGCTTGTTATGTTTGCTAGGCAAGCTCAATGCTTTCCCATGATCTACCCCCCCATTTTGCATATAACTTATGTATATCCTCCCCTATACTTTAAAACATCTTGAATACTGTGTATCTATGGTGTGTGATTTTGTTATACAATATAATGTCAAGAAAAAGTCTACACACTCAATACAAGCTCAGTTATCTTTTCAAATACTGTCTGTTCATAGTTGCTTATCTCCACAGATGCAGAACATTTAGATGCAGAGAGATGACTGTGGTTCATTTTAAGGCCATCGGGGTATTTTAGTGTATGGCTCTGACAGAGTTTAATTTTCCAATCCTTTACTGTTAAATCATTTCAATTTTAACTATATACACAAGGCCAGAATCAGTATTTTCATTATGCCTCCATACGAAGCAGGAGCAAAGATCTTCAGGATACTACACCTAATACAATCCCATGTGGTAAGTTATATTTAACTTTTCTTGGTATTGTCTAAAAAATGATTCAAAGGAGATTTCATAAGTTATACATCACACACAGTCCAAGTTATGCCCCTGAGGATTTTCAGCCACACATTAGCATTTTCAGACTTTGAAAAACAATATAAGGAGTATGAAATGATATGATGTTATTTTCATTTAACCACTTGCCAATGATTATATATGTATTTTGCATTTGGATGATCTTTTATATGCTCTGATGTGCAAATGACTTTAAATGCATTTCTGATTTTAGTGATTTTGATTGTTTTTTCTTTTCTCTTGTCTTCTCTAAACTTTGGCTTTAATTAACTGGTCTTCTATGACCTTCTTTAAATTTAAACTTTTCTCTTTTATACAAGTATTTAAAACAATAAACACTGCAATAAGCACTATTTTAGCTTGATCCCACAAAATTTCAAGCACCTTGACTACATTATTTTTCGTTTTGAAATATTTTCTATTTTCTGTTGTGATTGCCTGATATATGTGTATTTTTCTTTTTTTGTGATTTTAAGTTTATTTACATTTTTTCAGAGAGCATAAATTTTATTACTTAATCATTTATCTTTTATTATCATTTATATTCTGGTCCAGCATATATTTCTCTTCTGAAAAACAAAATCTAAGTACTTAAGAAAATTGTGCATTCAATCATTTGAAGTGCTGTATTTTGTAATTTCAATTAATTCAATATGGTTGTTAATATAGTGATTTTTTTTCCCCTTACTGAATTTTTTTTTAAAGATGTAATCAGTCAGTTACTGGGAAGGAAAATTGAATTATACAAATGGAATCGTAATTTTTTTGTTTTTTTTTCCTTTAGTGGGAACCAATATTTCTATGTAGAAGTTCAAACTCTGAATGCATATGATTGATACGACTTCCTGATGAACTGGCCTGTATTTTTATTCTTCAAGTATTTTCATTTAACTTTATTTTCTGTTTTTTAAAAAGAGCTAAAAATAAAATATTTTTAAGTACATACAAAAAAAGCAACCAAAACAGTCATTTAACTTAATTCTTCTACTATCTTAAAACCTTCATGAGACTAATTTACAGTAATATGTCAATGTGGAGGTAGTAGAGGGTGAAGGCTGCTCTGAATTGTAAAACAAAGCAAAGCAAAACAAAACAAGAGTTTATTCTTCTCTTCAGGTCTCCCTGGCTTTGGTGCTCTTTTTTCTTCAGGAGACTAGATTTCATTCTTGTTTGATTTCCACGGGTCCAGAGAAACATTTAAGCAAACAACACAGGCAGTGGTGTGAACCCAGCGGATGGACGTGGGAGAAAAGGGATGAATGAGGAAGCTGGAGACCCGAGTGTTCATCCGCGGTGACCTTCACTGTCGCGCAGCTGAGCTAAACGTTCTTCAAATCTTCTTTCCTTGGAGTGGAGCACTTCTGAGCAGACCAGCCCACAGCTTCTTGGATGGACTTGAGGTTGCTGGAGCTCCAGGAATGTCACCAGAAAGGAGAACTGAAGCCACTATTCCTCAAGTCCCTTCGTGAACACACAGCTACACAGTTTCCTAGGTCTTGGTTTCCTTCAGCATTTTTACATTTTTATTGATCCTTTTTTTTTTCCTTTTTATAGTTTTACAATTGCCTCTTTTTTTCATTTCTCTTTGTTTAGTGAATTGCTATTTATTTGTACAGGGTTGATTTGCTGACAGTAAATTTTTCTTTTCCTTCTTAGAATGCTTGATTTCTCCTTTGTTACTACAGCATATTCTCACTCGATACAGTCTACAGTTTGGTTCCTTCCATCAGTTAAAGATTGTTGGGGTGTTACACCAGAGCAGTACAGTTCAGTTACAGCCAAGTGTTACAGCTCTCTGTTACAGCCATTCAAAAGTCTGTGGAGAGGAAGAAACTGAGATGGCACTTGGAGAGGTGCAGAGAACCAATTTCATTGTGCCGGCAGGCTGAGAGGAGTTCATAATCCAAAGTTGACGCCAGAACCAACTTTATGTGGAAATTTATGGGATACGAATGTGGGCCTCAGTACAAATGAGCATGCTCACAGAAGCCAAAGAACAGAGTTAGCACAACATTCTTGAAATATCAGGAAGGAACATCCTGCAGCTCAAACGGTCACATTGTTTGAACAGAACATCGTGTGCTATAAACATCTCTGCTGTGTGAGTGGGGGTGAGGGAGCAGGGGGTACGGGGATGGTTTATGCATTATTTCCTTCTCCGGGCCCCTTTTTCCTGACCTTCATAGTTCTGATGAAAGTCTGTTGCCTTGTGAGTTATTGTTCCACTATACATGGGATGTGCTTTCTCATGCTGCTTTTAAGACAGAAAACCTGTCGACAATAAACACCCTCTCTACCTCTTTCTCTTTCTCTTGAGTTTTCAGAACTCAGACGTGTGTGTTGGTATAGATTTTGTATTTACCCAGCTTGGGCTTGGTTACCTTCCCTTGTCGGAGTTTATGCTTTTTACTAAATTTTTTAAATTTCCAGACATTTTTTTCTAGCATTCTTTTTGAGCTCTCTATTCCACCTCTGTCTCACAAATCAGTGAAACAAATGTTACATTCTTTGTTTTAGCTCTGCAAGCTGCTGGGGTTGGATTCAGTCTTTTGTCTAATTTTGGGGTTTTTCCCAGTCTATTTCCTCTCTGTTTTGTAACTTGTACTTTTCTGCTTTGAAGTTTACAATTCTTTGTTCTGTTGTCTGGCTGCAGCTGCTGAATATTTCCATGGTGATTTAGGATATTTCCACTGAGATTTCAATTATTCTGAAATTTCAATTATTAAAATATTCACCCTTTTTTACTTTGTGTCTTCAATTTGTTCCTAGTGTTTATAATTAACTAATACTTAGAGTAAATACCTTTATTGTGGTTGCTTTCAAGTCATGAGTAGATTATCCCAGTATCTCTTTTATCTCTGTTGGATACTTCTTGATTGTTCTTCTCATTTATTTTGACATTTTTTTGCTCTTCATTTGATAAGTGATTCTGTTTATCACATTTTAAATATTTGGGGGCTTATATTATGAGATCTTGATCTTGCTCAAGCTTTGTAATCTAACAGGCTTTCTCTGCTGATATTGTGCCTATAAAAAGTGGAAGTCATTGTCTCAAGGATGTCAGCTATGGATATTAAATCCACAGCTGCCCTTTGGCCCTTTGAAAAACCCTCAACAGCTACTTCATTGTTGGTGCATGACAGTGAGCTCAGGGTCTCGCAGGAAGCCTGTGTCACACTATGGCCGAAAGTGGGACTGATGACCTCTGTGTCTTCCCATGTGGCTTTCCATGACATCACAGTGGGGGATGTGGTTCAGTCTTGAGGTGTAAATAGAAGCATCCTACCTTCCACTCTGTCTGCTCTATCACAAATCACAGAGTAGACAAAATGTTTGTTGGAGACAAGTTTTGAATCTTGCTAGCCTGGTCCTTCAGTTAGAACAGAATTTCCAAGTGAAATTTATTTTATCTGCTCCTATTTTTATTTCTGAGTGACCAGTTTTCCCAGATTTTGAGGGGGAGATACAACAAACACAAACAGAAAACTCATAAGGAATAAACTGGAAACTTGTTGAATGCACAAAAGAGAACTGCTTGCCCTGTTTTCCTTAGGTTCTAAGATTCCCAGATAGCTTGCTTTCTTTCCCTTTCACTGTTTTATGTTTGTTGACATATTCATTGCCTGGGTTTCAGCTGTAGTTAAGTAGAGAAGTTAATAAGAGAAGTAGGGAGAACTGTGTCCAATCTGTCTTGTTCTTGAACCAGATATTTCAAAATGGCATTTCTATCACTGTGAAATATCTACTAGCTGTTACTTCTCCTTAACTGAAAGATACTTTTCCTCATATTGAAAGACTCACAGTAACTAACAGTCTCAACTAACAGTCTCAACAGTCTCAACTGACAGAAAATGTCATTCAGTTGCGACCCCTCAGAAGTTTCAATTTTTTCTAAGTTTCTGTTTTGATTTTCTTTCTTATATGTTTCATTTGTTTTAAAATCATCACTTATATTTGTTCCTGTACAAGTATAGTAGACCATTTCCTGAGCTTATATTGAAAATATTAACCTGCTTAGGTTTCTTGAGTTAGAATATTTATTTTTATTAGAAATTCTAGAAATTCCTCAGCCATTATGTCTTTGAATATTGTGTTTCTCAGATTTTATTTTATTTTCCTAGTAACAACGTTGAAGACATTCTAATTCTATACTATATGTCACTTAAATTTCTACTTTATTTCACATTTTTTTTCCTTCTTGGAACTTGTATTGCAAATAATTCCAACAAATATAATTGATATTTAATTTTAACTTACATCCATTTAAGCTATTTCACAGACTGTATTTCACTTATTTTTATGGTTAGAATTTCAACTTTTTTTTTTTTTTTTTTTTTTTTTTTTTTTTTTTTTTTTTTTTTTTTTTTTTTTACAGAGAGTATCTGTTCTTCACTTTATTGCTTCACTCAGAGTTTCAAATGTTCTTTTTAGTCTCCTAATTCATTATATATATTTAAAAATACTTATATTGGCTTACATTCTGGGCATGCTCAGGGTTTGGTTTGTTGCTTTTACATACTTGCTCATGGTACATTTCTTCCTTACAGTGTGTGTAATTTTTTTTTTTTTCATTATTGACCACGAATGAACAGTGTGTGAATCCCACGTGTTCAGCACCATGGACGGGTCCTCACGTGTCACAGGGTCATGACTATAACTCTCATAGAGACAAATTTATGATTATTTCTTCGAAAAACACACAAAAAATGTTTAAATCATTTCTCAATAAGAATCTTCGCTTCGCTTTTGCTTTTCATCACCAGAGATAAGAATTTTTGCTTTTTATACACAGGCATATATTTTTTTCTAATCCTTTGACCCAGTGAGAAGGCGAACATTAGAAAATTAAAAAAGAATGAAGATATATAATAAAGTTATCTAATTTCCTACTTCACTTGGACTCAGACTTTAGGCTACTGCACATTAAATGTGTGACCACTAAAACCCTAGGCTGTAAATATTAAATGTGGCTGCAGTGAGGATGTAGTTCAAAGATGCCGCCATCTGCCCATCAAATACAAGGTCCTGAGTCTGACCCCCAGTTTGGAAAAAAAAATGTAATAAAACCACACACTCTATTATAGCAAACAAAAATCAAGCATAATTAATAGCAAAATCAGCAATGAATTATTCCCTTGCTTTTAATATTTGAAGATTTTGCCTTTCTCTTTTTCTTTTCAATTTCTTGTTCTTTTGAAATTTGTGTGACTCAAGTTGCACAATAAGGAAAAATTTAGGTAGTATTTCTCCTTGTAGCAGAAACTTTCTAACTTATATGACAGTCATTTTCTATAGCTAAAAGTATTTAAATGAGTGCTTTTATGGGAATTTTTAAATAAATAACTTTATCATATATACATGTAACCCAATTTTTATGTATTTTCCTAAAGTAATCTCTTTTTTTCTTTAAAAGTCAACATCCAATATGAGATTAGATAATCAAAAAATCCTGCTACTACATTTTATTAGGGTTTCTGATCCATCTGTCCCTACTTGAGATATAGTTAGAAGTAAATCTTATATTACAATGCAATTTCAGAAGTTGCCCAATTGTTATAGTACTGTTTACAACTTATTTTAAATAAAGGTTTCTACTTATTTTAAAGACATCATGACTAAAAACTCAATGTTTACAATGAGATTTATACACATGATTTTGAAATTACTAATACAATTTTGTAAACATCGGAAGATTTTATTTGAAAATAAATTCTATGTTGATAATTTTAGGGTAAAATATTGCTTATTGTGTCTCTTTTCACAGTATCACAAATGACCTTTAATAGGTGCTGAACATTGATTTGAATATGTTGATGAAATCACTTGGTTTGCAAGATATTTGATGATAAAATGAAACCTTAAGCTACCAACTGTGTTTGAACAGATGATGTTTTTCTGTTTAATGTATCAATATTCATTAAACAGAACTATGTACCCAAAGTTCAAATATGAATAAAAATGAAACAGATTTCTAGGTGCTTACATATTAGTCTCCTTTCGGACATGGTTTCTCAACCCTACCATGACTTACACTTTGTTCTTCAGTATAAAGAAGCAATTGAGATATTACAAAGTCCCCATGAACTCTGACGAGCTTTTGTTCTCATTACTAATTGTTTTTAAATGAGAATTCTGTAGTTGGATTTATAAATTTGCACAATTGCCTAACTCTATGAATATGTTCTACTTCTCTTTTTATCTGTTTCCTTAATTTTTTCTCTTAGATTAATTAGGAATATCAAGTATGTACAAAATATATAGTAGAAAGAATAAGACTAAAGTTTTTATATTTTCCCTTTATGCACATCCCATGTGTCTGTCCCTACTCATCAGTCTTTAAGGTTGGTAGTAACTGATCAGTTCTTTCAAATCTCTCCAGTTCCTTTCTTCTCGCCTCCTCCTTGCTTCTCCCTCTCTTTATCCCCTTAGCCTCTTCAGTATATTCAAGCTCTTGAAAATGTATATGAAGACAACTAAGATACATACTTGTTATTTCACTGTGTGGTGATAGTCTACATAGGTGCTTAATCAAGGAAAATGTATTTTACAAAAAAATTATCATGCAGTTTTTTATGTTCTATAAATATCATATTTAATCATTCATCACTTGCAACCTTTGTATGATTGATTTGATCATTCATTACAAAAATAATCATCATAAAATATAACATGTTACATTTTAAAATACTCTTCATAGAATGGAGCAATTAGATGATTCTTCTAGGATTTAATTTTATATCTTATAATCTCTCTTCACAAAAACTCACTTTTTAATTTTCACTTTTCTGTAGTATACTAAACATATCAATTTCACTGCTTTTCTTTGTTTTATTCATTTAATTTTATTGTCTGTGATCTTTTTAAGTAATTGTCTTACTCAGATTGACTATCATCATTTAGAATCCAGTATTTAGCTAATTTAGTTTTAAAATCCCTCCGAGGCATTTTGTTTAGACACTGCCTGTTCTCTGAGAACTGTGGGAAGAACGGCTTTAACTCCAAAGATAGTTTTGTACTGCACTATGCTACAGGGAAGTTTTCATTTGCAGATTCGTTCCAACAAAAAGCAGGTGTTTCAGTGAACTTTCAGTGTTATTTATCCTTATAGAATCTTCAGTTTTTTTTTTAATTTCCAGTATCTCACTGAGAATAATATATTTCTATTCAGAGATCTAAAAATTCAAGAGCAAATAATTTATCATTTTCATATACATATAACACATACAAACACACACACATCATTTTATCTCTACAGCTTAGGATGTGAGAAAACACTCTCTCATAAATTCTTTCAACTTGTTCTATTTTTCCCTTCATAGACAGATACATTTTACTGCCAGAATAGCACTTAAAGGATTACACAAATTTTCTCTATCAACTTGATTAGTTGCTGTATTGAAGTGACTCTTGTATGTGGAGAGGTCAATATATTCACATTAAGTCTAAATACAAATATTTGAATATTTCTGTAATAGCATAAGAAATATTAAATACTTTATTTTTAATCATAAAGTGAAAATGGCATATTTATGTTTTAAAAATCAAAATAAATAAGAAAATTGTGAAAATATAGGATACAAATTAATATATACCTTGGAGACAACTAAAATTATATTATTTTGAAAAACATAAGGTGGAATAACATTTCACAAAACCACAGAAATGAGTCACAAGGTAAGTGTTCAGAAAACATTAAGTGAATTTGTTTTCAAATTTGGAAAAAAGTGTATTATGGGAAAAGTAATTTTTCAATAATTGACCATTGAAGAATGCTACATACCACATTGTAGAAACAGCCTTAGCTGTGTTTTCAAATGATGTTTGTTGAGTAAATTATATTGTTAAATCTAGTAATAAAAACAAAACCCAAACAAACAAGCAAACGAACAAAACTCATACAAAGAATAACCAGACATGTGTAGACTTTTTAAAGACAGATGATAGAAATCTACCTTTTAAAGAACTTAGAATTCTTACTTATGATTTGGATTTATGATAATTTTTGTTTATCTTCAGTTATATGAATTTTTGTTTCATCAAATCTTATTAATTATACAGAAATGTCTGAGTGTCTCTTTCACTTTTCCAATACTGATAGGAGAGGAATTTTCTTACTGGACATATTCCACAGCTCCTAAAGAAACACACACAAAAACCCAAACAAAACTCTCCCAAATGATCAAATGCCTTCTTTGATCTCTGTCAGAAGAAAGGAAACACCTTTTCCTGTCAGCTTGCACCTTCATTTACCTTGTCTCCTTTCTACAACCCCTGCGTTAGATTATCTTCCTCCATGAACTAAGCCATAGCCAGATGATTATAATCAAATAATCTCATTGCAGCAACTAAGAAAGCACTTTGCTTCTTTCATCTTTAGGAACACGTAAAAGAAAACAGCAGGCAGCCTCACTCGGTACAATATCAATTAATTTGCTGTGTTCTGTGCACATTACTCATTACATCATATGATATCCTTGTGTCACCCAGTAAGACCACTAAGGAACTAATTGTTGTTCCTTTTATTTACAGCTGAAGTTGAAGCAATAAAAATCTTCTCACTCAATCTTCATGGTAAATGTATCGCTTGTGAAAGATTTATACACTCCAGAATGTACCTGTGCACGCCATCTACTAATACTTTATAATGAAACTCAAAGCACAGCACTTCCCATTAAATTAACTCAGCCACAGGAGTATACGGTTTGGACAAGACTAGCTCGATTTAAGTGAGTGAGACAAATGATAAATCTCCTATTGAGCTGTAGAACAACAGAGATATGGCCCTTATGGGTGAGCATGATTCCTAAGTCAATGTCTCACTTGACGTTTATTGTCTGTGAGTTACAAGTTTAGCCTTTAGACAGCTTTATGAGAATATTCATCTCCAGCAAAGTTGTGAGCCGATGACATTATCTCCACCTTGGCAATAATAGAACCTTAATTTCTTGGTATGAAAAGATTTAAGCAAGAATTAACTGCATAACGCGTACACTCATTGCTACTTTCATAATCAATAAACAACCAAACATGGCATACATGGCTGATATGTGTTTTAAATGACAGGCACTTCACTGTGACAAAATCCCTTATCAAGCCATATGGCTGTATGATCTTTCCTTAAAAAACTGCTTTGAGTAAAATTCATCATCTTTTCAAAAGTTATGAGATATGGGAATAGTATGGTTTATTGTCATTTATGCTAACTGAATAAATTAATTTGATATTCATATTCACTTCCTTATCCAAATGGGAGTTATCCATCTTTCTTCCTTCCTCCTTATCAATTTTCCACAATTTATGATGAGTGATTTTAATTATAAATTGGTAACAAAGAGAGCCATTAACATCATGAGAACATGAAGTTGAACAGGATTACTTACTCAGCAGTCCTGTGGACTGAGTCCTAGAAATAATATTCACACCATTTATGTAGTGTAGTTGGACATTAATGTAGGATTCCATAGCTATGCAGGTGCCAAAATGTATACAAAATATAACATCTTTACAGAATCTGCTTTCTTTCTACATTTTATCTCTAAATGTGTACATAAAGCTGAGAGTCTGCATAGAGCTATAGAGACATAAATTCTGATACATAATATTAATGTAGTTTTTGTACATACCACAGAAAGTCTTACTATGTAGCTTGCTCAAGCTTCAAACAGTGTGGACTCCTGTACCAGTTCCATCACTTAATGACCTTTCCTCAGAGTTAGATCTCTATTTGCCTCAGTTTTTGTAACATAGCAGAAGGATTAAGTGTCATAATGCATACAAAGTACATGACCTAAATACACATAAATAATTACTATAAAATTCTGTATTTTAATAAGTGCTAAGCAATTATTACACTGTAATTAGAGTGGCCATTGCTTTAAGTGAGTAAATATTAGTTATTATCTCTGTTTTACATATAAAATAACCCAAAACAAGATGAAATTACTTGATCAAAGAAATACATGAAAAAAAATTCAACATCACTGGTCATTTGAGAGAAGCAGATGAAATCAACACTGAGATTTCATCTCACTCTGGAAAAAATGGCTGCTGTCAATAAATCAACCAATAACAAATGCTGTTGGAGCTGTGGAGACAGAGGACACTGACAGTGGGACTCTAGATCGGTGCAACTTTTATAGAGATCAGTGTACAGATTTCCCCCAAAAAAACTAAAATTAAAGGTCCCATTTGACCTTGCTATTTCTCTACTGTACTGGGTATATTCTCAAAAGAATTAAAAATACAACATAACGATATATTTCTGCACCCATTTTATAGCGGCTCAGTTTTTAATAGCTAAATCTTGGAAACCGCCCAAATATCCACCAGCCAAGAGACTATATAAAGAAAATGTAGTTTTTAAAAATAAAATGGAGTATTACTTGACTGTAAAGAAGGATAGATTAGAGACATTTATACTTGAACATCTTGGGCCATATTCATAAGTGAAATACATAAGACACAAATGTAAAATACCATACCATTTTTCTAGTGTGAGAAACTGAAGGTGTAAATGAGGTCCAAAAATGCATAATAGGTACCGTGAAATAGGAAGAAAATCTTCAAAGAGGAATAGAACTGGGGAGAAGAAAGCAAAAGAAGGAAAGAAAAAATTTTGATCGTAAAAAGGAAAAAATGAAAATGTATGTGGGGGTGGGAATTGGAGAAAAGGTAAGGGGTAGGAAACGATAAGAATAAAGATACATTATGCACAGGTACAAATTCTCAATGAGTATTATGATCACACTATATTCCTAAAATGTACCAATACACTCAAATTATTAAAAAAGAAATTATTTACTCATTATTACATAGCTATAAAAATGTAACACTTTAAGCTCAGATACTTTGATTCAGGAATCAATCTAGATGCTGAGAATATTATATTTCTCTGAATTAATATAAAAAGTAGAAACATAGGTGACGGATTTATCTCAGTTGTTCCAGCATCTGCCTTGCAAGTGCAAATCCCTGAGTTCTTTCTCTGATAACCACATATCACAATGGCGGGTATAGTGACTCATACCCATCAGCAATCAGAACCACATACCACAATGCCAGACATGGTGGCTCACACCTGTAGTCCCAGCACTCATGAGACAGAAGCAGGAGGATTGCTGTGAGTTTGAGGCTTGACTGAGCTACATAAAATAAGCTCAAGTCCAGCCTGAACTACAAAAAGTGAGACCTTGTCTCAAAAAACAACAACAACAACAAAAAGACAAAAACAAAGCTCCTAAATACAAAATATAAATATGAAAAATAGCTTTAAACTATTTTACCTCATGATAAAATAGATTTATATATTATTTCTTACAATATTTTTTCTCAGGTTGCTTATTGTTTTTTAAAATATAATCATTCTTTCAATATTAAATTGTCTTTTAAGAAAATAATCCTTTTTAAACTAAGACTTGTTTAACAACTTAATAAATCTGCCTGAACAACATTTTCTTTCTACATATTTACCTGTGTTACTTTAATTTGGAGCAAATTTTTCCTCTTATTCTCGCAATTGTTTTTTACTTCAACTACAATTTCCATTATTGTCTAAACAATTATAAATAACCCTAATAATTTTTGCTGTCAAATGCAAAAGTGAAAAATAAACAAATCATTGAATAGGAACACTTAAAATTTTAAAATTATTTATCAATGCACAAGAGAAAAGATCAACCCTTTAGCTTTTATATAATATATTTTATGTGACAGTATAGAGTAATTTTAAAAGGTAAAAAAGAAACAGAAATGATAAAAACAATGACTATCAGCACTTAGTACATTTAAAAAACCTCAAATGGAGAATAAAACACAATTGGAGTAAGTAAAAGACCAACATGTTAAACTAGTTAGCAAAGTAATTATAAGTAACTAATACAAGTAGGTAAAGATGCAATATTAGCAATCAAAACAAAATAAAGTAATAAAATGCTGTGGGTTCTACCATACTGACAAAGCATAAATATTTGGGCATTATTCTGATTAGAATGTAAGAAAATTTTTAGTTCTCTACTATGGGATATAGGATATCCATGCACACTATATAACAGAGCATCCTCTCACATGATGATGTAGCCTCATCACCCACAAATGCCTATTCTCACCTGGACCACACCACTTTATTCATAAATGTGGGCAGCCAGGAGCAGATTATGCTTCTCAACACACATGTTTGCCATGGTCAGTAAGAATATTTCCTTAAGAAGATGTGGTTCTTTTATAGAATGAAGTATTACTCTGCCAATAAAAATGATAAGATTGAGTCATTCATACTCAAATGGATGTACCTTGAGGACATCCTCATAAGCAAAGTAAACAAGTCACCGATGTGTAAATATCTTATCTTTTCTTTGGTATGAGAATATGAAGTTGTAAATGAGTTGTAGCATATATAGTTGAAATTGAAAAGTAGAAAATATTTAAAAGAAAAGAGTGTAAGGGTAAATAACAAGGGGAAAATGAATGTGGTAATAATAAAGAAAAAAGAAAACAAAGATTGTGCGTATAGGTGGCGGGGGGTGGCAGGGCGAGGGGGAGGGAAAAAATAAAAGAGAAACGTCTGCTAGAAACTACAGGTTGTCTTTTGTCTCTGACTGCTGCAAAGTTTAAGATGTAATTGAGAGAACTGTTGGTGGGCCACAGTGGGAGAATCCCCTCTTCTATGGAGGGTGAGAAAGGTGAGACACAGAAAAGCAAATACGAGAGAGAGCAGAATGCCAAACAGCAGGCCATCTCCTTCTGTCTTTTTCTACAGCCTACTTTGGTTAAATTTCAAGAAGCTCTTGCCTCTTCTGATAATAAACAAGTATATTTTGTTGGACTTGTCCATGAAAGCCAGAATCATGATAGAACAGATTATTTGAAAAATGTCATTTTTTTCAAGATGTTTAAAGTCTTTAAGCAATTGTACTTTATAGAAGCTGTCTCTAAAGAAGGCTCAAAATGATTCCATGGATAAAACAACACTGTAATAAAAATATTCTGCAATATTGATTGCATTTTTGTTTACAAATTGAAAAGCAGAAAGCAAAACAAACACCAAGCAATTAAAAATAGCTTTAATTTGAATTATTCTACACAATTTAATACTACAAAAAGATTAAAATTGTAGTGGCTCACATGCTAGCATTTGGGAGGCAGAGGCAGGAGAACTGCCACGAGTTCGAAGCTCATCTGGGCTTTCCAGGGAGTTCAGGGCCAACCTGAACTACAAAGCAACACTCTGTCTGATAAAACACACAAACAAACAAACAAACAAAAACAGTTTAAGATTGTAATAAAAAAAACCTCATAATAAAATTTATAAATCAATAGCTTATAATCCAAAATGAGACATTGAAGTAACTTTCTTGCTAAATCGTACTTTAATTGTATCCTTCTGGTTTGTCTTTCATAGGCCAGATATTCCAATTTTTTAAAAGATTAATTTAAACACATTTTAAAATGCAACTTTATAATATTAGGCATCATAGAAAATTGCTAAGCAAGTTCTATATTATTTTCCAGGCATATTTTTTCCAGGCACATTTTTTGGTTGGTATATTTTATAAAAATATTTGTATGGCCAGGCGTGGTGGCTCACACCTGTAATCCCAGCACTCGGGAGGCAGAGGCAGGAGGATTGCTGAGATGTGAGTTTGAGGCTGAGCTGAGGGCCAGCCTGAACCACAAAGTGAGACCCTGTCTCAAAAAACCAAAAAAAAAAAAAAAAAATTTGTATGATTCTACACAGTAATACAAAATATTAGTGGCAGTTTTCAAGTCCTGTTCCTATAAATATTACTTAACCACTTAAGTAACCTCCATTAAAATTATTTTTAGTTAATTTCCTTACATCATCTTATAAATCTATGAAAAAACCACTTTTTATATATATGAAGTCTGAAAATTACTAAAATTCTGCAAGAGTTCTAATAAATGATTTTTTTTTTTTTGAGACAGGGTCTCACTTTCTGTAGTTCAGGCTGGCCTTGAGCTTATTATGTAGCTCAGGCAAGCCTCAGACTCACAGCAATCCTCCTGCTTCTATCTCATGAGAGCAGGGATTACAGGGATGAGCCATCATGCCTGGCATGGTGGTATGTTGTTCTGATTGCTGATGGATGTGAGTCACCATGCCTGCATTGTTGTATGTGGTTACTGGGGATTGAACCTGGGCCTTTGCACTTTCAGGCAGGTGCCGGAACCACTGAGCTAAGTCCCTGGCCCTAAAGCCTTTTCTTTCTAGAAAAGATTAATGGGCTTTAAAATTCAGAATGAATAAAATAATACTTTTACAATAAGCATTTTTATCCAAAATCTAATGTGTCTTCAAACTTTAACAAATTTTCCTCTAAAATTTAAGTTGGTTACCACAAATTGTTCAAGATATTTCAAGATTTATTCCCATTAATATTAATGTTAAAATTAGCATGAAGCAAGCAATTCTTCATTATTTGGAAACACTCCATAATAAGAAATTTCAGTCTTATGATGGGACTGTAAGTCAGAAGTGACTGATGCCTATAAAGTTACCTCCATCTACCATGTTACACTAGTAGACATGCTCTGTGCAATACTGCATTCACTCACTTGACCTAGAGAAATCACATTCATTAAATGATCCGGATGGTACTTCTTCTCAATTCATTATTTGTAATTTGTATTCTCCGTGAAAAGTCTGTGTCCAAAGACACCTTTGTTAGCACGGGCTCTTTGATGGAATATGAGCTTCCTGAATGCTGTGTTCTGGAGACTAAACCGAAATTGAGAGGTACAATCACTTAGGCTAGTTTTCCGTACACGTTACTGCACTGTATTCCTCTTCGATAATTATTTTTCAGTTGTAATTAAAATTAAGTTGATTTTTAAGGTTTGCAAAATGTGCGTGGTTGAGTCTAAATTAGTAATTGAGAACATTATTTTTCATATGTAGAAGTCTCATGCCTTTCTCAGTATCAATTTAAACATTTAAATTTTTAAATACATGTAGTATGCGTTTTTCTTGTTTCATAACACTTAGCAGATTTAATGATGTTATCAAAAACTAAAATACCTCATTGTAACATTATTTCTTTGAGAGACATTTTTTCAAAGTTCTTGATTCCTCTCTAAAAGGTTTGAATTACTGAAGTTGTCAAGGTTTTAGATTCTTCCCTTCCCTTAAATCTATACCACAGAATTAACTTCCTTAGGAGGCACAGATAGGTTTGGTTGGGAAAGGAAGCCGGTTCAGATTGATAAAGCAATACTCCTGGGAAAAGACTATTAACATGTATGAAGGGATTTCCTTTCAGTATAAATACTAGCACGCGCCACCGGGTGCCTCACAGCCTCCCTGATGTATATATGCAGGTAGAGGCAACTGAATTAGCCCTGCTAAAGGTAATATAATAAAAGTGATTTGGGGAGCAGCAGTTCTCACTTTTCCTACTCGTGTGGGAATGAGTTGCCAATCTTTTACTTCGGCTGATACCTTCATACCTCTGAATTCTGACGCTTCTGCAACTCTGCCCCTGATAATGCACCACAGCGCTGCTGAGTGTCTACCGGTCTCCAACCACGCCAGCAACGTGATGTCCGCAGGTACTGACCCGGGAGGCTACCGCGCTGGGCCAGAGTTCAGACGGGACGCTTGGACTCTTGCTAGTTAATAGTCTTCTGGTTTATCTTTCTCCTTCAATTTAATTGGTTTTAAATTAAATATTAATGATATTAAAAAGTCAAAATACCTAAGAATTTTTTTTGAAATACTAGGAAAATCATTTAGATTATTACTGATCTTACTATAACAAACAAAATCTATGTAAGAAAACATTAAGCTTAATGGAAATATTTATGGATAAGCAACAAATTGAAATAAATATTCTAAAATAATTTGAAGTTTAATAAAGAAGTGGTGCTTCTTTATATTAAAGATTTATTTGATTTTTACATTACATTTGCTACTGTCAAAAAAACAGCCACATTAAACTTACAGTAAATACACCAAAGTAATCCTCAATACCAATAAAATGGATTTTAAAAAACAATTATTAAGTTATACTAAATATGTTAGCATAATATTATCTTTAGAGGGAAAGCTAATGAATTTAAAAATGGGTTCTGAAGAGACTAATCGGCATAAAACAAGATTTTTTGTTTGCTTAAATTAACTTGCATAAAACTAAATTTCAATATTCAAATTGTCTGAACACAAATACATTTTTATAATACACTCATTCTTTCTATAATAAAAACTATTTCAACTGTTATAAATGGATAAAGCCTTTGAAAAAACTTCTTCCATTAAATAGCAGCGTGCTTTTCACTTTCCATTTGTTTTGAATGCAGTATGTATTATATTTAGAAATAAAATAAAATTTTGTAAATTCAGAAATCAAATTTTAGTTGATATCTTTATAGTCTGTTTGAAAATATTTAATATCTCTTTTGTATTAAAATTAAACACTTTCCAAATACATATGTAAGTCTGATATCACTCTGGAGGCCAGTTCTAAAGATTCTAGATATCAGCGGTATGGACTTTTAGAAAATCATTTTAAGTAAATAATTTTTTTCATCTACTAAAAATCCTATAACTATATTAAACAATTACATTAGAAGTTATCAATATATTTTTAAAACATAATAACAATGTGTTTCAAAAATATTTTCTCTACTGTGAGAAAATAAAGATGTAAATGAGTTCTAGAATGTATGTTATATATTGTGAAATGGAAAATACTCAAAGTGAAATGGGGTGAAGGGGGAAAAATAATGATATTATAACAAAAAAGAAAGGAAACAAAGTTTATGTATAGAGGGGGTGGGGGTGGTAGGGTGGGTAGGGCTATGGGAAAAAATGAGAATTAAGTTGTGTCATATACTGGTACAAATTCTCACTGTTGAATGCAATCATGATGTGTATATGTAATGTACCAATAAAGATTTCAATTAAAAATATATAGTATATATGAATCTTATAGCTATTTAGTTATATATTTAAATAAATTGTTATATAAATTTGAGATAGAGTGATAAATTACTTTTAATATGTTGTGCATAAAACCTAACCAGCAATAAAATTTAGAATTGAGCTAATGAGCTAGCAAAGAGGTATAGTTTACAACTCAAAATATTATTCACAATAATTAACAATCTACTTACTAGTCAGTGTATTCTTTACCCAAGTTTGTAAAATCAGGGAAATAAAATTATTTAAATATTACAAGTAAAAATAAAAGATCAATAGTAAAAATGACCTTTAAATATTTTAAATTGACTTCTAATTTCCTACAAAATATAATTATATACATCTAACTGTCAGGGAAATAATTACAAATATTAGTTTTAATTAGAATGTTTTGAGTATTAAAAATTTCTCACAGTCATTTGTTTAATTTTTAAATGAAGAGTAATTTTTTAGAGTGATATTGCAAAATCTCTTCAATATTTTCAGTGTCTGTTATTTTTTAAAATATTTATTTATTTATTTATTTATTTAGAGACAGGGTCTCACTTTGTAGTTCAGGCTGGCCCTGAGCTCAGCCTCAAACTCACATCACAGCAATCCTCCTGCCTCTGCCTCCTGAGTGCTGAGATTATAGGCATGAGCCACCATGCTCAGCACTGTGTTATGCGATACTGTTTGCTGCTGGGTGTGAGTCTCCCTGCACAGTAGTGTATGTGGTTACCGGGGATCGAACCTGGGCCCTTGCACTTAAAAGACAGGTGCTGGAACCATTGAGCTAAATCCATGACCCCTTCAGTGTCTGTTATAAAGTGAAAATGTATGCAGGTTTCTAAAAACTAGAAATTATACTGAGACAAAACAAATTCTTCTTTATGAATAGATTTCATTTCTTTAAAAAAATTAAATTGAGTTTATTGGTATAATTTAGACATACATTGTGATCAAATTCACATTCAGAATTTGTACCCATACGTGACATATCTTAATTTTTACTTTTCCATCCCCCTGCCATCTCTTCAACCCCCAAATCCACCTATATGAGGTGCAAACTGTATAAAAAGTATTGTGAAATAGGAAGAAAATCTTCCAAGGGAAAGTTATACTAGGGAAGCAGGCAGGGAAAAAACGAAGAAGACAAAGAAAAATTTGAAGGAAAAAATGGAAATATAGTCCTCATTTATTTAATCATTGCATTATATCTCAAATTCTAAATTAATCCAAATTATGTACTATGTAAAATATAATTCAAAACTCACGTTGTACTTAATGAAAATCTACTGCTATATTCAAGATATGGCTGAAAGTGATAAAGTGAACAATGAAGCATTGACTGATAGTTTTATTGTCAGTAGTCCCTGCTCTGAGCCAACTTGATGATTTTTTGTTTAAAATTTGATAAAACTTTTAGCCTTTTAAAGTTTCTTTAAAATAAGTTATTCCATGAAGCACATAAAGTATCAAAAAGTCTGTTTATACAAGTTCAATATAATTGTACTCATCAATGAATTTGGTTTTTGATCAACTTTATTATCAGAATCATTATCTTGTGCATGCGGAATACACACAACCTCTCAGATTTCACCTCAGTGTAAACACCTGACAGAGTCACAGAGTTCTCATAACATCCTGAAGGTCATTAGATTGTTACAGCTGTACCCAGAAGAGAATAGTTCATGATATTGTTAGAAATTTGTTAGGCTCATAAACAAAAGCAGAGAATATTTAGGAGTTTTTTTTTTTTTCAGTATTTATTCAAAGAAAACCTTCAAAGAAAACATGGTGTTATTCAAATAACACCATGCAATGAAAGAAAAGTAGAAGACTGTGTTCTAGTCAGTGGATTGTGCTATCTTTAACCTTTGGGAACTATCAGAATTTTGATTCTCCCAAAGAACCACAGCCTAAGTCAGTCAGTGAGCCTTTCATGGGCCATTTTACCGACAGAACAGGCCATGGGATAATTAATGAAGGTATAGTACTCTTTGAGACAAACTGACCCTTCGTTTAGGTACTCACTAAAATTTTTTTCTCAGTGAAAAAAAGTATGGACATATAACTTTAAGATGCACATAAATGTATATCTTTGAAATGAACTGAATGTGTCTTGAATCCTCATGCATTTTCTTACCAGTCCCATCTATTTTGTCTTTGATCCAAACTCCTAAATGTTTGCACATGTACTTCCCGGTGACAATATTTGGAAATTCAGCAACGGGACTACATTATTCTGTTCCTTCTTGCCATTATGGAAACCAGCCATCAACCTATGGAGTGATGGCAGGTAAGAAACTTTACCTTTACATATGATTTGGATTTGGGGACACTGATGTATTTCCTGGACTGAGACAGTCATAAGTTAGAGTTTGATGTAGCATCCTATTGTCTTAACCTTGGAAGTGACAGATGAAAACCATCACTTACTAAGATGTTTCCTACTCATAAGGATTCTCCAAACCAAAGGAGTTAACCTAACTGCCTCATTTTATACATCTCATGACTGTGGGACTACTGAAAAGTTCTTTTATTCCACTCTGTATGATTTTTGTTTGAATTCACTACACTCAAAGTTCTGGTTCCCGTCTTGACGATTTGTGCATTTGCCTTTAGTAATAAAATGATAGCTACCAACTTTATATTGTTATTTAAATTGAGATGTAAATTAACTAAAATAAATACAATTTAAAACATAGTTCCACTAGCTTCAAATGCTCAGCTTCAAAGGGCTAGCGATTATCATGTTAGACACAATACATGGAGTATCTCTTTCATCAAAGTATTTCTTTTGCATATTTTGTTTGTAAAATTATGTAAGATACTGACTGAAGTCTAACAGATTTACAGTGACTTGATTGATGGCTGTTTTAAGGATTAGCAGCCTTTTCTGACTCTTACCTAAGGTTGAAAGAAATGAAATTACATACTTTCCTTGATAAGTCAAGTATCACTATTTTAAGGATAGACATTGAATTATCAGTAGCCTATATGACTACATTGATAGTATACTTTTCAAAGAAATGAGTAAGTCTGGGCCATGAGTAAACTCATGACAAAGTTATTGATTAATTTCAGGAAATATCCAAACATAAGATTTTAATGGTAATGAATTACACAGCTTATCATGCAGATTTCTTCTACTTTGCTTTAAAAGATTCTTTGATCTCCTATGTTTCTGAAAAAGAATTATCATCAGTGTCATTAAGCTGAAATAGAGAGGGTGGGGCACACCTGACAGGAACTTTGGACGGACTCATGTTAGGGAAATCTTTTTTAACTTGTATTTTGCTACCTTACAGATAGGCAATGAAACAGAAACACAGCTTTATGCCTACAAATTTGAAATAAAATGGAACAATTAAATTCACTTATCTTTAATTTCTCAAATTTTCTCATTTTAAGGCTCAACAAACACTAAAACTTTAAAATATATCAGAAACATTTTAGTTTCTCTTAATTCTGTCGAGCAGCATTTCTGGATAAACCAGTATCATTCTTTTTTATGGCAAAATACAGACAGGTACTAAGTTCTAATTTCTGTTTTCAATAATTAACAAATAAGAGAAGACAATTTTGTTTGTCTTTGCAAACTGATCACTTATGACCTAATTCACAGTTAATGAGAACAGCCTTCCTCAGTGATGAGCTGCTTTCCTTAGAAAACAGTAAAATATCTGCACTTAGCTGTGAGAGGTGCAAGGTAAAAACTTTCTCTATCCTTCGTAACATTTAGATTATGTACATAGGAAAGAGCAAGCATGTGGCCATGCTCTATCCTCTACTGCAAGGAAGTTATGGATAAGATTCCCAGGAACCCAAGGTGTAGCTTTAGTTTCTCTTTTAACTCAGCAAAACTAGTTCCTACCTATTGATTTCAGCAATCATAAAAATGAAACCAATCACAGACCAATGATCAATAATCTGTTGCCTAAGTATCTTCAGATGGCTTTTACTACTGCCTCTCTTCCCACAAGGCAATGGATTTTCCAGCTGGTCTCAATTCTGCCCTCCACCCATCCTGTTCCCAGAGCAGGAACCAGCAGAGCAAGTTCGTACTGAGTCAGCCGGCAGCTCAGGTCTTGCTGACACAAGTTCCTGCAAGAAAGCAGCCAGAAAAAAACCCTTTCATTAACATCTTTCTTGCTGCAATTAAAGAGAAAAGCCTCCTGGAAATCTTTTTAGCAGAATTCAAAACCTGGCTTAGTGACATTAACAGCAACTTTTTTATATCAAGATTTGAAAGTATGATTGTAGACTTAGAATTAAATATATTTTGTCACTGAAAGAAAAAACATGGCAAGCATAAAGATTGTATTTGATTATTTTGAGCGGAGTATCATTAAAATGTGATATGCAATATAATATGTCAGAATATCTATACTTTGACGTATATTCAGCATTAGCATTTGCTTCATGGCATATTAAATCTTAGAATATCTGAATTTTCCTGCCTCCATCCCCAGAGAAGCTGCACAAATTGAGTTATAAAATACAGGAACTCAGAAATAAGAGCAAAAAGGCATGAAATGCACAGTAGAAACCTGGTTATGTCATTTGAATATTCTGAGAAGTCTCAAGGCAATAATCAAACCAGCCGCTTCCACGCAGACCACACAAGCACTTTTCAACAACAAAAGCAGGCTCAGTGTCAGATGCTGTACACAATAGTGAAGCTACAGCAGGAACCACATTTCAGAGAATGTGAAATTATTCTTTTAATATGATGACTTTATTACCTATATTGTGTTGCTTTAGTTGGAACATTTTATGAGGCTGATTCGCAGGAAGGGAAGAATTAGAGCTAATATTTTTCATATTGGTATGAGGGATTTTCGTCATCAAGTGAATCTACCCGACCTCAGAGTCCAGATGCGATGGACAAGCTATCAGGAGAAGGTAGAAATGAGTTCGACACACCGTTATGCTAATCGCTAACCTAATCTCCAGTCACTAGCACCTCTCAACATTTATTATTTTTAAGAGAAAGTGATCATCAAAGATTATCATAACACTTGCTTTGAAAGATTAACCTGTTCTCTTACCTCTGCTGTGCAGAAATCCACACAGAGCAATTGAGAAAGGTTGCGGTGGAACCTGAAAACCGATTTGGGACTCTAGAGGGCTTGCAAACACTTGTAAGCTATTAGTTAAATGTGTCTTTGTCTAGAACTAAGGAAATACTTATTTATAACATTTAGGAAAATATGTGAAATCTGTGCCACATCTTTTATCTTCTTCCTATTTTTTTTCTTACTCGGTAATCCATACTTTAAAAGGGATTGACATCTTTTCTTGTCTCCTATAATTCACTTCTGAGACTCCCCCCAAAACAGGATCATATAAGGAGTCAGTATTTAGCTGGGCTTTGCCTACAACTGCTATGATAAATTTGTGTAAGTCTAGATCCAGAAGAACTGTGAGCCTGCAGATACTTGTGGATGCTTTTACGTAACAGAAAATAAAACTATATTGCCCATCAAGTTCTCATTTTGCACTGAATGTCAAATCTTGGAGAACGGTATTTCTTGTGTGTGTTTCACTGATTTTTTGTTTCCCAAACTTATCTTTCAAATGTGTAAACCTACTTTGCACTTTCCTCAAGGACACACTTCTAACATTTTAAAATAATTACACCATTTTTGCTTGGAAGTGTTTCATGCAGCCAAATACATTTAAATGCAGGAAAACCTTTAAAGAAAACTCATTTACTTAGAAATTAAAAAGTAAGCTGATTGTTTTGGTGAGATTTATTCTAATACTCAGTGGACTTCAGTTCTACTTACTGCTGCACTGTGGAATCATTATGGAGCTGTAAGACTTATTCAACTATTATGGAAATTTCTCACTGTAAACTGTGGCACAAATGCACTGATACATAGTTTTCTTAATTCGCTTGTTTATGTAGGGATGAGGAACACAGCCTGTGAGTGCACACAGGGTATTCTGAACAGACAGATAGTAGCACTACATGATTGTGATCAGGAAGAAAAGTTGAAAATAATGATCAACTTGCTAACAGAGTCAAACTTTATGGTATACTGGGTTAAAGATATGCAACAATTTGACTGGAAATTGGTTGTATAAAAGTAACATTATTCACAACAAAAAGTTTCTTTGAAATATTTTCACATTTGCAACACAGCTTAATTGCTTAACTTCTTACTCTAATGTTGGGTTTTCTTTAGAAAAATAACGTATTTTACTCAATAAAGATACACTGCACATCACCTATTCGCATATAAATAATGTAAACCAATAATTTGCTGACTTACATTATTTTTGCTCATTACATATTGATATATTAATGAAAGATTTGTATATTACATTATTACTTGTCATATTTTTGAATGTATTTATGGATTTATTCATATATTTACAGGAAGCAAGAACTTGATGTATTTTTAGTAAGTTTCAAAGGATAATACATATACTTTATAATAATTTGTTTTGAAGTATTTTTATACTTATAAGAAAAATTATTACTCAATATTTCTATATCAAAGTGCCTGGTTATAAATATCATTTGATACATTAGTGAAGAAAATTATATGTGTTGCAATTTGTTTTATGCTCTTTCTGCTCCATTGTACTTCAACACAGACTTTTTCCTTAATGAATAATGAAATGCAAAAGCACTTTAAAAAGTAGAATATTTTATATTGGGAGGATTTACCATTTAACCCACTGAATTTAATGCTTCATCATTTGCGGGTGATTACTTATTAAACACAGAATGAGATTTTTGCTTTTCCATAAATAACAATCTAAAATTCCATAATAGTATCTTTTAAGAAATTATTTTGCTGACATTATAGTAGAACTTTTACGGTTACTTTTGTTCTTTGATTCACTCAAATCTATTCAACCTGACAAGTATATTTAATAGCTTATGAGTTTTTAAAACTTTTTTTTTAATTTTAAAAGATATTATTATTTCCTTCCTGAAATGGAGCATTCAGTGATAAAGCAGTGGGACTTGTTGATATTACAAGATATTTTCCACATGTGAAAATGCTAACTAGCTTGGCTCATGGTAGAAATAGTTCCTTCATGTTAGCAAATACAAACGATAATTTATTCAGTGAATTAAGGAAACAGATCAACACATATATTCCGATTAGAGTTGAACCTCAGATCCCTAACAATAGATATCTTTCGAGAGAGTGATGGAAATCTTAACAATTCTGAATTAAAGTATATTTTAATTTTAATGATTTGCAAATTCTTGCTGCTTTCCTTTGACATTATCTTTGTTTTTGCTGCTCTGGAGAAGATGGAAGATAATCTCATTCCTATTAAATTGCTAACTCCTCTTTTCAAAGAATGACCATAAAGTAACTTTTAAGAATTGAGATGGTTTTGCCTAAGTAGTGGGATCTATTGGACAAAACCCTTTACAGAAATACGGGACAGTTAAAAATGGTCCTGTCTCTCTTTTTTTATTCGCAGGCAGTTTAACTCCATGTCTTTACAAGTTTCCTGAGCACACTCTGAGTCATGGATTTCCTCCCCTACACCAGCCTCTGCTGGCGGAAGATCCCGCAGCCTCTGAATTCAAACAGGAGCTCAGGCGGAAAAGTAAATTGGTTGAGGAGCCAATAGATATGGATTCTCCAGAAATTCGAGAACTTGAAAAGTTTGCCAATGAATTTAAAGTGAGAAGAATCAAGTTAGGTAGGCATATCTTAGGCGCAACTGGGGTGATCCTTATTCTGATTGCCAAGTTCTTTACAGTTTGTTTAAAAAAATAATCTAAGTTCTCATTCTGTATCTCTACTGTGAATTTAGTCATTTTTAAAGTCTACACAAACTTATGCCCGTCTAAATTTTAGTAGCCTAAAACATAAAATTTTGAAATTAACAGCAATTGAAAAATTTATCTGCCTTAAGATTAATTCTGGAGTGCCCTTTCATTTGAACTTTTGAATACATAATACATTCATATGATTCAAAATCTAAAAGGATATCTTGCACATATATAAATAAATATATATATGCTTTCACACAGATATATTTTGAAAAAAAACTTTATTTTTCTTATTTTTAAACATTTATTTAATTATGCAGTCATTTATCAAGTAGTAGTAGTGGTTGAACCCAGGTCCTCAAGCAACCTAGACAAATACTCCATCACTGAGCCCTGTCTATAAACATAATTTTTCTTTTCTTGTATAGATGTGTAAACTTTATTTCACAACCACTCTATCATTTAACCAGCTCTTTACTTACAGAATTTAGGTGGTTTCCAATCTTTTGCTGTTAAAAACAATGACACAGTGATTATGATTGTCACTGCCATTTTACACTGATACAAACATATACAGGAAATGTACTGAAGCAGAACTGTTGAACAAAGATTATGAATATTTGATTTACACAGATGTTGTTAAGCTGTTGTATCTGTACAATTTATGTCAATTCTCACTTCTGCCAAAAATATCTCCTTTACTGCACCAACCTTGCAAATATAAGGACCTGGGTTTGATCCCCAATACCACCACCAAAAAAAGAAAGAGAGAGAGAGAGAATCTCCTTTGCTACTTTCAAAATATAAGGAATTTTTTACAATTCATTTTTTTTTCTTTAATGATATCTCTCTAATGATATCAACAGTACTTGGAACATGAAACAAAGTGGTTGAAAGAAAAAGCACGATTAATCTTTTGGATCTTTGAAATCAAATAAAAGTGGTACCTAATTGGTTTCATTTAAAAATTTTCTTATTATTAAGAGTATTTTCCTGTATTTAATAATATGTGTAGCTTTTCTGTGAACTGTCAGTTCAGAGCCATTTCTCATTTTTATGTTAAAAGTCTTTTTAGTATAAAATCACTAAAACAGTTAACCTCAGATAAAATTCATTTAGTACGTTTTGAAAAATGTATTGAAAATTATGGTTCAAACCTCTGAACGTGTGAAATGAACAGGTAATTTTTTACTGATACTTATTGATGGGCATAATGTGTAATAATTTTATAAATATAGGTACATAGCCTTAGGCCCTGAAATTATATGTAACTATTATATGCAATAAACAGCAGTTCACATAATGCTCACTTTCAGTTTTCTATTTATAGTGCTGTTTCAAATGATATATTGATGGTTTATTTCAGCTTGTGCCCTAGAAATGTTTAAGATGATCAATAAAGCTCTTTCACCTGGAGACAGAAGTTTTACCAAATAATGTAATAAATGTGCTCAGAGGTATGCATAAAATCTGTGACCAGAGCCTCATAACAAACATGCTTTCCAAGAATTTCATAGATTCCTTTGGTACCTCTCAACAGTAGTTTTCACTTAATTTGAAATTTAAAAAATGGTATCTCACCATCTACTTTATGCATTATCATTGATATATTAAAAATGCTAGAATATATACCATCAGCCAGTTAATACTAATGATAAAAAGAACAGGAAATTTAAATGCACTAGAAAAATCCAACAGTGAATTTTACCAAACAATTTTAAATTGACAAAAAATGTATAATTTTAAAGTACTTAATACTTAACAGATATAAGCAATAATGAATCAACACTGATGTCACGTGAGTTAGAGCGGTGACCTTTATTGTCCTTCACAGGATACACCCAGACGAATGTTGGCGAAGCCCTGGCAGCTGTTCACGGTTCTGAATTCAGTCAAACCACAATCTGCCGATTTGAAAACCTGCAGCTCAGCTTTAAAAACGCGTGCAAACTGAAAGCAATATTATCCAAGTGGCTGGAGGAAGCCGAGCAAGTCGGAGGTACTAATCTGCCTCTACAGGCTTTGCTACAGTTTAATCTAAACATAATGACATTATACTAAAAAAAGGCCACTGAAGTGCAAGTGTAGAAGTAAATTTGAGGACAGAGTAAGCTATATAAAGAAAACATCTAGATAACTTCAGTACAAAGTGGTACAAAAAGATTTTAACACACTTCAGACATTTTTGCCTCTTGCTGTACTGGAGTAACTACAAGAATCAGTTTCACAACCTAGTATTATTGTACAGAGAGAATTTGTAAATCCCAATGTTCCAAATAACATAAGTACCTGGTAGACAAGCAATATGACAGAATAAAATTACATGCTCATTCCAGTGTCAAGGCTGGCTAAGGGCAAGGTTCAAGAGCACTGAAAGCAAGTGTTCTAACAAAAGGTGAGACTATGACTTCCGGAAAGATGTTGTAAGATTAGTACTGATTTGTGCCTTAGTATTTTTCCATGGAGTGTAACATAAAATGGATTGCAAAAAATTTTTTTTAGATTTGTATCATCTTGTTTATTGGTGTATGCTAGGCATATGATGATTACATTTGTCATTATTTGTACCTGTATGTGATGTATCTTGGTTCTTGTACTCATTACCCTTCCCTCTCCTCAACCTTCCTCCACTCATTTACAAAAATTTCCATTTTTTCCTTTCTTGCTCATTTTTTCTCCCCCATCCCTCCTTCCCTTTCCCCTTTGAACATTTTCTTCCCATTTCATTTTATCTATTATATATTTTGGCCCTCGTTTACACTTTCAGTTTCTCACACCAAACAATGTGGTATTTACATATATTTCACTTGAATATGGCCCCAGTGTGCATCCATTTAGCTATACATGTCTAAGATCTTCTTTCTTAATGGCTAACACTCTGGACTGCAAAAATGTAAGACAAACATACATAGTAACTTTATTGTGCATTGTTTATACAGAAAACTTGAAACCCAAATATTATCCCTTTTCCACATTCCAGCTTTGTACAATGAAAAAGTGGGAGCAAATGAAAGGAAAAGGAAACGCAGAACAACTATAAGGTATTCTTTTCAGATATTAAAAGTGGAGACAAAAGAAATTTTGCCAATGAAATCAACATGAGTGTAATAGAGATACAGCCTAACAACAACTGAAGAAACACGATAATGTAAAAACATAATTTTAAAAAATTAAAGTACGAAGTGCAGAGCTAGTGATTGTTAACCAGACAGAAAAAGTATGTACTGCTTGATTCAGGAACATTTTGCTTCAGAAATGTAAAGTAAAATTGAAAATCAAATAATCTCTGCTGAGAGTAGTCAGTGCTGCTGTTCTTTCAAATGTGTTATTTCTGTAGCAGTATGATACTCATTTTACTATAAATGACCAAATCAGTATTTTCATTTCCTAAAGTCAAATGATTTTTTTGTACTAAACTGTTCTAATTTTTCTTTATTATGTATACACAGGAAGTGCTACAACTCAAGTTTTTATTGGTTGGTCTAGTGTTCACTAGACATTGCATGTACTACTGGGGGTTATATTTACACCAATGGATGTTTATTTCCTCTTACAAGAATTTGCTGCCCTCATGTGACACAAAGTGGAATAAACATGGGCAGTCTGAGTGGCTCTCCTCTTCCTGACTTTGGCAAGGCTTCCCAGAATAAGACAAAGCATCTAAATTATAACAAATTGTGTATTCGTCTTTCTCAAGTATTTGTATATTTCTTAAGTTCCACTTATCTTGTTCATATTCAGAAAAATCAAGTTAATTTTGTTCTCCCCAAAACTTCACTGAAAAACATAACCCGATCCCACCCTACCCCTACAGTATTGCAGCTAAAGATGCTCTGGAGAGACACTTTGGAGAACAGAATAAACCTTCCTCTCAAGAGATTATGCGGATGGCTGAAGAACTGAATCTTGAAAAAGAAGTAGTAAGAGTCTGGTTTTGCAACCGAAGGCAGAGAGAAAAACGGGTGAAAACAAGTTTGAATCAAAGTCTGTTTTCTATTTCTAAAGAGCATCTTGAGTGCAGATAAATTTTCTACTGCATAATAGATAAATTTTCTCACTGCTTTTCCTTCCTTTCTCTCCCCTGCAGAAACAGAATTTACTTGGCTGTACTAAAAACAATTACACCAAAAACTTCTAGTGTGACACCTTTTAGTAAAAATCCACCTTAAATTAAAAATAATTATGCTCATAAGCCACATTGTATATTTTAAGCCAAAGACATTAACTGAAGACAATTCATAAACCAACATTTCTGTTTTCAGACACTAAAATATGTGCACACACGTGGATCTTTTAGTTTAAAATTCTTTTCTAAGGCAGTTTATTAAGTTTTTAACCTTTTAATCAATAACAATATACATAGGTATATATCCAGGGAAAATCTAATTAAAATTCACTAATCAATATTCTGCCTATCAACAGCCCTAGTAGTTTGATGAATTAAAAGTTTGAACTATAAGACCAAAGATGTCTTAGAATTTTATTATTGAACCTTCAACTATCAGAATTGATACATTTGAAGTTTAATATTTAGGGCACAGTGGCCAGTGTCTTTCAAGAGCTTTGTAAAAACATTTCTGCATAATCTCTATATTCTTAAATATTTGCTTTTTTATGTTCAGCTGTAGGAAATATGTAGGCCGGAAGTACAGCTCGAGTAGTTGAGTGCTTGTGTGGCATATACCAGGCCACAGTTAGATCCCCAACACTGAAAAATAAATAAGTAAAAAAAGAGAAAATATTTAATGGACTCATGTGCCCCAAACCATTAGTCAATAAGCTGCAAGAGGAGGAAAAACAACTAGATTGTCTGCTGTTACTTCTCTCAAGTGTGGCAAAGTGTCGACTTACAGCAGGGATGCACTCTTTGTTAAATTAAGTACATTAATAATGGCTACAAACATGAAGGATGATGTCTAATTTTACAATATAATTCATTTTTGACATCTCACAATCCAGAACATTTTCTAATTTTACACACAAACACACACGTTTGTGCAGAACTGATCAGATTCAGATTAATAAAAACCTTGATATACTGAACTCTGATTCTGGGAATTATCAAAAAGTTATTTATAAGAATTAACTTTGAAACTTGCAAGTAGAAGCACATTGTACTCTGACAAATCTAGAATAGCATAATTTTGCAACTTGAATGTGAATATGATGGCAATGTTTATCTAATTTACTTTATCTAATAAAGTGAAAATTTCAGCCAAATTTTGCTTTACAACACTTAATAAATTATTACCAACAAATCACCATTTTTATAGTTATTAAACATCTAGCATAATACTGGTCATATTCTCTGAGAGTCACTTATGTGCGTATGAACATAACCACCAGTTTTGGTCTATTATTAATAAGCACAGATGTTACAAAGAAGAGTTTTAAAAGGTCTGATAATCCTCAGTGAACCACATGTATAAGAAGCATTACTTTTAATCAAGAGTAAATTTTAAATTTTTGGCCATGAAAGTGTTTGAGTTTTTCTCTCCTGAAAACAAACATTGAAGAGTTCTTTAGTTTGCAACACATAGGGTCAATACATACATACATATCTGTGCTTTTAAGCATGTAAAGAGGAGCAAAATATCATGCGACATAATTCTAGCTCAAGGATATTCTTATTTTAATTATGAATCTACTGGTTAATGTTTAATATAATTTGACTTTGTGTAATAAAAACCACCACACATACACATGTTTAGTTAATCAGTATAAACATATCCATTAGATCACAATCACACATTTAGCCACAAGGTCATCTTTTCAAGATAAAATACAATGAACATCAGGAATCATCTTTGATCCTTAAAGGGAAGTATCTTAAATGAATGCTTAATATTAAAATAACAATGACCTACTCATTTAAAAACTTATGCACAAGTTGTAAGTACACTGGTTTCAATGTTGCTTCATTTGTATTAGTCATGAAACTATTTTTCTAACATTATAGACATTCTTCTACATATTGATTGGCGTATTAAAACAATAAAAAAAGACTAATGTAATTTAGAATCCCGTACTGCAATTAAGAAAATGCCAAATGTCATTTACTGAATAGTATCAATGTTTCATACCTATAGAAACATACATTGAAGACTGTCTTCAGTGGCACAATAGTTCCATTTTATATCCTTGTAAATTCTACAGCGGCACATCAAGAATTCAATAGAAACATTTATTGAAATAAATTTGTTATTTATATTGATCGGATATTAAATTTTATCTAGGAGAGGCAGTTGACAAAATCATTTGCATATTTTACCTTCTCATTTCCAATGCTGGCAAGAATTTCTCTAGTCAAAGAAATATTTTTTTTTTTTTTTTTTTTAGGTTTTTTGAGACAGGGTCTCACTTTGTGGTTCAGGCTGGCCCTGAGCTCAGCCTCCAACTCACATCACAATCCTCCTGCCTCTGCCTCCCGAGTGCTGGGATTACAGGCGTGAGCCACCACACCCGGCACTGTGGTATGTGGTACTGGTTGCTGC